>JAEQBH010008924.1:0-91068 GCA_016808115.1 Tetrastigma voinierianum
TGGTTCACTCTTCATTTATGTTTCCACTGGTAATCTTCAATCTCTAACCAATTCACTTTAAGAATTCACATCCAGTCGATTTTTTAATTCTTGCTTCAAAAGGTGTACTTGTTACTACTGTGTAAGGACCACTCCATCTTGACTTTGAATTTTCTTGGGGAAACGACTTGAGCACAGGTATATAATGGGAGTTGTTCCCACTGCTGAATTCCTTTGCACTCCTCCCGAAATCTTTTGATCATGCCACTTCTTTGTCTTATCTTTGTAGGTGCGGCATTATCATAGCTTGAATTCTCGACTCTTTGAATTCATTCAATTGGAGTAATCTTTCATCTTGAGCGACTTGGAAGTCATGAGTCGGTTTCTTGATGGCCACATAGCCTAGTATTCCCAGTTCGAGGAGATGACAAGGTTTCCAAATACAACTTTTGTATGGGGACATTCAATGGGAGTTTTGTAAAGCAGTTTATAAGCTTGTGTCTGTCGTCTAAGCATAGACTGATCTTTTAACGTATTCACGATTTCTCTAGAATTTTCTTAATCTTCCTATTGAAATTACATGCCCATTGTTGAGGGTGGTAAGCCAATCCATTACGTAATCTTATTCATATGCTCATGATTTTCAAAACTTTATTTGCAAAATGGCTTTAATCATTGATGATTATTACGTGTGCTCCGTTTGTGCTAAAATATTTCTTTGTATAAACCCAACAACTATAATAGCATCATTTGGCACAAGCTGTTGCTTCCACCCATTTGGATACATAATCCACATTTAAGAATGTATAGATTTCCCAGATGATGGAAAATGTCTCATAAGTCTATTCCCCGAACATAAAATGCGCACCACCAGTTCCTTGTAGGAGCGTTTAAATTAACTATTCTTTTGTTGCCCATTCTCTAACATTTATCCACGATGTTTTACGTTCAAAGCAGTCTGAATGAAGTAGGCGATAAAAGCTGATTGAATAATTTTATAGGTTGTTTGTCTCTTTCGATATGTCACTCACATATGATGATGCATGGCATTTATCTATGATTTCACCTTGATACGTTCGGTACACATCTTTTTGATAATCATATACGCTCTTCTTACAAAAGTAGTAGATCACCTCAAATATAGAACTTCTTTATCTATTCTCAACTTAGCCCTACGGTAGTAGTTGAAGTCATATGTCATAACTCCAGCGAGCTAAGTAATTCACAACTCAGCTATACCCCGAGTGTTTGGTAGATAACAAAAATAGGCTCATCGAAAGTTATCTTCTAATTCACTTCCTTTTCTTCTTCAGTAGTCTTTTCCAATTAGACAAATTGTCCAGTAACACATTGTCACTTCTGCTAACGTCTTTAATTTCAAGGAATCGAACTCTTTCGTAATAATGCCCATCTGTCCGGTCTTGACGGCATCTCTCTTTGCCATCATATATCTAATTTCAGCATGATCGGTGTGTATTATAACATGGGACCCCAATATGTAGACACAAATTTTTCACTGAAAACACATATTGCCCGACATCTCTTTTAGGTTGTAGAGTAATTCTCTTATGCCATTGAGGGTTTTGTTGGCATAGTATGTGGCCTTGAATATCTTTTATATTTGTCAATCTGACTCCCATTGCATAATCACGGCATCACACATAATTCAAATTCATTGTTCGATTAGTGTTACCATGATGGAGTCTTGTAACTTGTCTGGATTTAATTTCATCGATCGCATTTTACATAATTCATCAAAATCAAACCTTGTATCTTTTTCAAGTAATTTGCGTAATAGTCTAGAGATTTTTGAGAAGTCTTTTATGAATCTTCTATAAAAACCAACATGTCCTTGGAAACTTCTTGTCCTTTTCTTTGTTATAGGTGGTAGGAGGATTTCTATGATAAAAGCTATTTCATGGTCTACCTGTCGATTGAAGAAATTTTATGTCCCCGAAGACCAATGCCCTTTGTTACATGAAATGGCATTTTCCCGATTAAGTGGAAATTCTTGTCTGCCTCACAAATCTTTGTTTCTAAATTTTCAAACAATTCTCAAAATGGATCCATATACTAGAGTCATCCTAAAGATTTCCATAATGCCTCTTCCACGAGTGAGAGCGTAGGCATCAGCCATCTTTGGAAGGTGGCGGGGAGCATATAATCGAGAATAATATGCAGAAAGAAAAATCCCATAGACAATATAAATGTAGTCTTCTCTTTGATCCAATGGGAGAATTTATGAAGTCACGGTTATGAAAGCAGGAATATCCTTCAAGAAAACAATAATATGGGTGTCTTGCTAACCCGTCTAGCATTTGGTCAATGAAAGGTAGAGGATAACGATCATTTCTTGTAGTAGTGTTTAGTTTTCTATAGTCTATACACACCCTCCATCCTGTCACATTTCTTGTAGGAATTAATTCATTCTTCTCATTTCTGATCAAAGTGAATACACCCTTCTTAGGAACCACATGAACGACCGCGAGGTTGATGCAAGTTGCATATATGAAACCTACATTCATCCACTTCAATACTTCTTTTCTGACAACTTCTTTCATTCTTTGGATTCGAGTCTTCTTTGATGTTCAATGAGATCTTTCCATTATCCTCTAAAGGATCTTGTGCATGCGATTAGAAACATTGATTCCTTTTTAAATCTTCTATGGAGCCAAACAATTTAGCACCTTGTATTTTTACGAGAAGTTTGGCTTGATTTACATTCTTCAAATTCGATCGTACGGAGTTGAAATAATAGCCGGATTTTGCCTTCTTTTTGTTCCTGAAAGCATGCTTTGGTCGATTGGATATTCCTTCAAGGTTAACCATGAGCTTGTTTATGTTTCTTACGCTTTCTATTCATTACTTTGCATTTTAATGTTTGTTTTCATCGATAAATCTTTTATTTCTTTTGATTCAAAATTGGAGTTGATTCAACATCAGAACATACAAGATCTTGGGAAGTCATCATTTCATTCATTGAATTACGAATCCTTGTCATTTATTAGTTCAAAACATGGGTTGCTTTCCTTTCTGCAATCTTACAATCAACATTGTCAGTGGTTGTTTCAAGCGTGATTGAGATTGAGGTGCCAGCCTCATCCGACCATAAAGTAACTCCCCTTTCTTTGCATCTATCAAAGTACGCTCACGTAGCAGGAAGGGTCTTCCTAATATGAGAGAGGACTTGTTTGTCTTCTTCATCGTAACCACAAAGTCCCTTTGGAAGGTGAACTTTCTCCTTTACTGATAAGCACATCCTCAAGAATACCCTCGGGTTGAGCTAAGGTTATATGCATATCTGCAAAGGTCATGATGGCTGGGTGACTCCTAAACTAATCTCTTAACTACGAGGATAAAGGCATTAAGTTGATGTTAGCTCTAGAATCGAGCCCAGTGCTTTTCCATCATAATTCCCTATTATTATGGTCATTGTGCCTAGATCCTGTCTTTGCTGGTAAGGACCTCTGAATATTTGCACTATAGGTTCTTTATTGGGCTCACTACTCCTTTAGTAATTTCTTTTAAAATAAATATCCTTCCTTGAAATTAGCATATAATGAGGCATTCGAGTCAATGCCTCAAAAAGGATATTAACTTCCATTTTCTTGAACATGTTCCAAGAACTGAGAATTGCTCTCTAATCCTAGCCTTTTGCAAATTTCGAGGAATGGGACTTTAGAACTCCTTCAACTTGCTGCATTTTGACTTCTCTATTCTTCTACCATTTCTAATTATATCGCTTTAATTCTTTTCCCCAATTTCTTTCTTTCTCTTCCTCGCTTTCTTCTCTTCTTTTTCGTTTTCTATCTCTCTTCACTTCTAGTGTAACCACCATAATCCTTTTGGATTTTTTCCTCAGGTCACTTGGAAATGTATCCGACCGATTCCCGCATAGCTGGGGTTAGTCAGCTCTACTCAGGTTTCTAGATTTTCAAAGAGGCATTATCGGGTTTCAAAACACAACAGGTTTTCTGACATGATACTAGATCAACAAATTTCGCCGTGGATGTTTAATGTACCCCATTTTCTCCCATGAGTCGAATATGTTCTTCAAAGGAAGAAGATCTCCTTATCCTTGATTTTCTCGCCTCTAACTTCCTCTTTGTTATCGTCATTGGCTGGAACCCTCGTGAAGCATAGTGTCATGGAAAATTCCGCCCCAGTTCGTGACTCCGCTTTCAGGCTCCTCCCACCATATGAGAAATTGTCATGGTTCCCGAGCGCCGTGCAATGAGTCATGTTGAGGTTGCTTAAAATTGCAACTTCTGGGGTAGCATTAAGATAATGTGCCTCCTTAACTTGATAGGTACCTTCATGGGCTAGTCCCTCTTCTCATTTTCATCAACTGTTCCCACTTCATTTGCTCAGTGCATTCTTCTCTCCTGATTCCCCATTTTTCTCATCAATGCATCTAATTTTGCCTCAATGGCAGTCATCCGGTTCAGCTCGAGCATACTACTCCTTTCGGGCCGTCGCTACTCCCCAAGTTTCAGACAGCTTTATAATTGCATTCGGCAAGATCTTCTATCAATCGCTGGGCTTCCTCAAAGACTTTTTCTCTTAAAAGCTCCAATAACAGCTACATCAATTATAACTTGAGGTATAATTCATAGCATGATAAAAAGATCCATCTCGAAATGGGTCGATCTATTCCATGGCTAGGCATCTTTTCAACAACCTTTTTTGTATCTTTCCCATGCACGACTTTCTATCCTCTCCTTCGAAAAACTATAGTTTTCCCTCTCCTTTCAAAAGTGAGGGAAGGAGGGAAGAATCTGCTCATGTAAGCCTCCACCAACTCTTCCCAATTGTTCATTGATCTAACTGGCAGTGACTCAAAGCAAGTTACTACCACATCTCTCAGTGAAAATGGAAATAGCTCGCAACTGATCACTTTCGTCCTAATCTCATTCAACTTGGATCAGATTAATCCATCCTCATGAATCTTCCCATATGCTCATTGGGACTTTCACTAGGATGCTCAAAGAAATTGGTGTTGCTATACCATTGTCATCAAAGTCGGGGCTTTAAAAATTGTTGGCTTCAATAGCAGGTCGTCTCACGTAAAAGGATCTAATCTCGAATCACTAAACAATGTAAATTCCTCCATAGTCATTTGCCTCCTCGAGGTCTCAAGCCGCTCTTCCGGGAATATTTGCATTCTTTCTCTCTGATTTTCCATATTTGCTGCTTTAACACCTTTAACTTTTCTCAAATTTCTCAGTGTTCTCTATAGTTCTATATCCAAAGGCAACAGCTCTGCTTCTGGTTTTCTATGCATGTAGATCTTCCTGAAATAGAAACACATTGAGATCACATTAAATCTGGGGAAAACAGCTATGTCCAATTAAGCTCATAAAAATTTTCAGTAGCTTACTTAGCTATTGTTGTTAAAAACTATTTTTGTGATTTTCTGGAAATTAAGATAAAATAAAGAAAAATGTCCAAATTTACAATTCTCACTTTGGTTGGAATATTGATATTTAAATTCATCTTTTTCTCAATCCCTGACAACGGCGCCATAAAACTTGTTTGACTGATTTTTAAACATAGACCAAATCTGATGAAATAATTAATAATTCCATCCCAAGACTTTTTAGTCCCCAGCTGGAATGCCATAAACTTGATTGACTAAATTTTGATAAAAATATGTGTTTAGCCCTTTTTTGAAAAAGGGACCCATTAAATTGATTTTGGTCTAAATCACTACAAGTGCACAGGTCATGTGAGTAATAAAATGGATTTAAGTCTAGATATCATTCCCACAAGGATTGATGATAAATCTAAAAATCAATTACCCCATATACTCAAGATCCTCACTATTTGAACTGCAAAGTTAAAAATGATTTGTTTCTAAACTTAAGCAATAGTAAAACTAGATAGATCTCTATAACTACATGAAAGAATTCAACTAAATGGATTGGAAAGTTCATTGGGTAAAGTAACACTGGGAAATAGATCAATGTTCAATTATGAATTTCTGCATCATTTTCCCCAATATACCAACCATTAGCTTGAAATCCGAACTGGTCTAAGACGTGAAGGCAAGATAGCTTCTGGATTTCTCCATAAACCATACATTTCACTAATTAGAGATCCATATTCCTTTCGGATACATGCATTTAATTAGTTACTTGTAGAATAGAAACTTTTTTCTAAGATTTGGGTGTTTTTCCTTTTTAGTACTTCATACCCATTTCTTAGGATCGTGCATTTCGCTTCTACGTACAAAGGATATCGTAAGTTTCTCCAATCTAATTGCACTCATCCTTCTAATTCGATAACATTCTCTATTTCCTTGATTAGAACTATGCTAACACGTGATCATAATCCTCTCATCAGATTGAGGAGAAACCTCTGATCAATTAAATTGATACCTCATCCAACTATCCTCACACCATGAGTAAGTTAGCGATCTATCTAAGTGATCTATCAAAGTTCAGTAGTTCCATAATATTAATCTAACATAATTCCCAAGTAATCGTCTATACTCTCAGAATCTCCATAGTGATATGCTCTAGCCCAAAGGGCATATACATTATCATTATATGTTTATATACACGTAGGCATTTATCATTTTATCTTGTTATTTAAATTGTAGGTTTAACTTGATAAAATCATATCCTGAATAGTTATTCGCTTTATCAAGCATGTGACTTCGATAGTACCCTAAGGCATAAGAACACTATTCTAAATAGTCCATAGTCGCATCATTATCAGGGGAATAATAATGAAGTAAGACTATTATGTTTTTCGAGAAAAGACCACGCTTTGGCCGGTCATGAACATAAGATGTTACTCTGAACATAAATACATGCTAATTTCATGTTATCGATCTAACCCGCTATGAGAAATACCATGGATTATGTCATCGCACTTTCATTGCAAGAATGAGATATTCGAGTCCTTCATCCCGAATTCACCATGGATTCCTTCATGAGGAACTTCGTGGTCTCGACGCAGCTCACCGACGCCTTAACAAGATGGTAATACGTGTTATGGTTGGGCATGCAAGAATCTTGTGGAGGAATGTGAGTGATAGAAGGAAATTGTCTCGCTCCTTAATTGAGGAGATGTCTATTGGCTTCTGATAAGTGAGATTGAGAAATGCATGGCCGCTTCTCGAATGAGATTGATAGGAGTTATCAATATAATTTCTTGAATGTCTACGTGAGAATCAAGAAACGTATTGTTGTATAAAGATGACTTCGACCACAAGCAAGCTGAATCAGACATCGTGTGACAAAGGACTAATATTGCGACGCCCCAAATGTGGGTCTTTTTTTTTTCCTAGTAATTAGTGCACTAGTAATGATAAATTTTTCAGAAATTATGTGAGCACCAATGCCATCCTCAGCATGTGGTTAGATTCTAGACTCAGAGATCTTTCCATAGAGTCCAAGAACGCAACGACTCGACGAGGAAGTTATGGTCATCCGAAGTTGGCACTTCATATGAGCAGAAACTGACGTGCAGAACTGACAGGTACCTACTGTCTTTTGTATTTTTCGAACAAAATATGAGTTCAGATTATAATATCATATATAGATAGATTCGTGACTCAAGGGGCCTGCAGAGCTCGAACATGAACGGACTTCCCCGACGAGTTATGATCGTCCGAAGTTGGACACGCCGAGCTCATTCCTGGTGAGATCAGAGGTCAGCTCATGCACCATGCAAGAGCTCATGCAGTCACGCAGAGAGCCTGCGGTGCAGGGCTCATGCGCCATGCGTGCAGAGCCGCGCCCATGCAAGAGCCCGCAGCCTGCGTAAGAGCCTCGCAGGAGCCCATACAGCCTCATGCAAGAGAGCCCATGCAACCTTCACACAGAGAGCTCATGCGTATGAGTCATGGCAGAGAGCCCATGCAAGAGCTCATGCAAGGGCTCATGCAGAGAGCTCATGCAAGAGTCGCGAAGGGCTCATGCAGAGAGCCTGGCGGCATGTGGGCCTATGCAAGAGAGCCAAGTAAGAGTCATGCAGAAGATTTACGCGGCGGCCTCATGCAGAGAGCTCTGCCGCAAGAGTTTGATAAACTGGCCAGATGAGCCTGAACCACAGCCCCATCCCTCCCAGACCTCTGAGTAAAAAGGCCATAACTTGGGCTGTAGAGGTCCCATTTGTGGATCTGAAAGCCCATCAAGCTTACTGAGGGGGCTACAATTTATCAAGGATGCTAGTCCAAATTTCAATTTTCTTAACCGAATTTCAATCTCAAAGACTAGACGTCCACAGGCTCCAAAACAGAATGCTACTTCCACACAGCTCACATAAGTGAGCTCGACACACAATAGCTCATCCCAACTGAGCTTGGCCTGTAGAGGTCATCTCATCCTAGGAGAGCTCATCCAGAAGAGGTCAGCTCGATCCAAGAGAGCCTGCAGCCAAGAGCTCGCCACACAAATTTCATTCTCTTGGTTGAGCTCGGCCACACAGCTCGCACTCTAAACCTTTCCAAGAAAATGCCAGCAACTCGGGCTGTAGAGTCCGATTTGGCATTCGGAAGCCCACATCAAGCTCACTGACGAGGCTTACTATATGGCAGGAGGACCCCATAGGGGCCAAATTCCCTTCTTCGCCCAATGAAAATCAGTCTTAACATATGACTAGAATTAACAAAGGTAGAGAAAACATTTACCGAATTGTATTAAACATATGAAATGAGTTTAATTTCACTTATCTCCAATATATCTACAAAAAAACTGGACAACAGTCCAGTACATAACAAAAATCGGGTTTTCTGCCCAGACTTTACAAACACATAATAAGCCATGCTTGACCTTCTCAACTAAAGCCTCATGAAGTGCCTTCGTGCACCTCAAAGACTGAACAAGCTTCCCACCCATTTGGCAGCTTACGCCAAGAGAGAAAGTCTCCTACAAGGGCTACTCCCACCTAAGTACATGCAATGACATATCCACAAAAATCATTCACACACATTCATATAAAATACGCATATCTATATATGAATGTCTATGTCATGTCCCGTTTCCCGAGTCCTCACCGACTCCCTCACACACGCTATTTTCATGCATGAGAATTGTTTTCAAAACAAAAGCTTTTTGTTTTAAATCACTGGACCACCTCCGAGTATCAAACCATTGGACCATCTCCGAGAACTCTTTTACTGGACAACCCTCCGATAGAGTTCATTTGAATGACCCTCAGATATTATTTATTGATGACCTAGAATTATAATTTATTGGACATTCTAAAGATATAATTTATTATGGACAGCCTCAAATATAATTTGACACAAGGACAACCCTCAGTTAAAATTTATGGACCTTCCCTCAAATAAAATTTATTTCGTTCTATATATACCGTTCTGGTAATACATAGTGCACATACGATGATAATTCGGTCGTAATATCTCATATTACATGCATCGTAGCTTCACATGCAGCCATTCCTCATCATTAGCTAATCTCAAGCATCATGTTAATATATCAAGCATGAGTATATCAACATTCAATATTACGTCACGTATTATTCAAACAAGCAATAACACACAGCAAGTCATCAATATCGGATTCACATATCGGAAGCCCAATCGGTTCAGGTGTAGTTAGGCCACATAACACGGACCCGGTAGATCCCCATCATGACAGTTTTGTCGACTGTTCTTTGAACCAGCCCATCACCCGGGCTACACCTCATGGCCGCAATAGCGAGAGCTCTGACAGATTGGCAGGTACAGGAGAAGGGCCCTGCCTCTCGAAGTCTGAGGATCCTTCCTTTGCTTGAAACTATTAGTTTGTTTGAGTCTGGAACCTTTGTTATCTTTTGTCAGGTCCCATACTGATATATTGTTTCCACCCCACAGTTTTATCTTGGGTGGAGGGACTCTAGTTTTAGGACACCTCAGTGCTTCTCTCCTCATGTTTTGCATCCCACATGTCGTCATGCCCACTTTTCTTCCGCTAAATTTCTCGTACGAAGCCTATCGAGACACCTGGCATCTACTGGCACACCTCTTGCAGGACACTTTCTTTTAAAACATGGGTTAAAGCGACCTTGGCTCCTTTATTTGTGCCGAGTGTCACGCCCTCAAGTGCCACATGGCATGCATTCTCTTACGTGTCACTTTGTAGTTAGTCAGTTTGCATGAAATGATGAAGTTCCAAGATATTTGAGATTCAACGAGTCGTGTGCCTAGATTTCGCGAGGCGAACTTAGCAGTGTTAAAAGATATTGAGGTAAATCGGATCTGAAAGATTAGGTTTTGCGAGAATTCATTTCACTAATTTTGGAAAGTTCAGTTTCAGGGGTTTCACATTCTCCCCCTTAAAAATTTAGATCCGGGGAATTCACATCATACAGCCACAATCACGCTCATGTATGCAGGTCATTGCAAATTGACAATCCACGTGCCTTAGATCTGGCGGAAGGATAATAAATTGCAGCTGTTATTACTCATTATCAAAGTGTGCTGTCGATCTCGGTGATTCCTGACACCTTTGCTAGCCTCAGGTTTGCGTCGCAAAACACATACAAACTCTCACCAATATAGGTCTCTTACAGTTAGCCAAAATCAATAACAAAGCTCGCCAGTCCACTATGAAATTTGGGTGCAGGTGCTACTTAGACATAGAGACATGGAATACCTCATGGACACACGATAAACTCGGCGGTAGTGCTAATCGATACAGCGCACCCCACCCTCTAAGTACCTTGAAGGGCCCGATAAACCTCGATAACTTCCCTTGTTTGCGAATCTGACCGCCCTCCTCTTGTAGGCATCACCTTTGGGAAGACCTGAGTCACCAGCCTCAGACTGCAGAAGTGGAAGTACGTAAACCTCCAGCCATAACTCTTGTCGGCTCACAGCGAGGCGGAGTAGGAAGCGATTTCAGTATTAGACCTACTTTCTCGGTGGTGTCTCGAATCATGTCAGGACCCGTGGTGGGCTCTCCCACCTCAAGTCCCGACAAATCGGTGATCGACATGACTCCAGCGCAAAGGCCTCTGTAAGGGGTCTCATCTGTATGCTTGCTGATAAGTGTTGTTGTAAGAGCTAAAATTCTGAGGCCCGAATGCTCTTCCCGACTACCCTTGGAAATCCTAGGACACATGTACCAGCGACATGTCCTCTATTTGTATGGTCCTCTCATTGACCAGCCATGCGTGGATGAAGCGGTGCTCATCATTGGTGTGTGTCCCCGTGGCCTTACAGAGCTTTTCCAAAAGTATGCGCGATTTGGGATCTACTGTCGAATCAGATGGATCACAGGCACTCCATGTAACCTAACAATCTCTATTATGTCTGACTGCAGATTCCTCTAGTGTAAAGGAGTCCATCCTTGTTAGAAATGTCTTAGACTTAGTGAGTCGGTCCATATCATTACAATAGCATCATGATGTTTGTGGTAAAGTGAATCTGAGAGTCATCAGTGACATGTATCCACTTCCACTCACTTCACCTCCGATGCATTTGGAGTACTTGATGATGGAGGCTTCCCAGTGCTCAGCCTTTACTTGGCGACATGTGAGACAGTCGAACAAAATCCCAACGTGTCTCTTCGTCACAACTCGATATCTGTGAAGATCTCGATACATCTCGTGCCACTGGATCTAGCGAAGCGACGATGAGACTCCACAGGGGATCTCTCTCAACTCAATCAGCTGAGGGAACCACTACGAGTCCTCTATACCGAGAACTACCATCTGCGACTGGACGAATTAGGCCCTAAATCTACCTATACACGGCTTGTGCCGGTCCACTGATGGACACTATCTCTGCGTCTGCCCTTGGGATTTCAATCACTCTGCTTTCCCGGTAGAAGGCGCGACCCGCTAGCTCCCATAACACCACAGGCTGCTTTCGTATGCGTAAGCTTGGCACATCCGCGAGTCTCGAGCATCACTTCGCTCCCGGGAAGCTATACTGCTTGATGCTTTCCGTGATTTCAGTGAGTGCATCGGCCGCCCACATTTGCCTTACGGGATGGTAATGCAAAGTGAAGTCGCAATCCTCTAGGAACTCTCCGTCCATCTCTGCGTTGCTCATGTTGAGGTCCGACAGTGTAGAAAATACTTGGACTTTTTATGGTGCGAGGTACCTCGAACTTCTCGTAGTATAAGTAGTGGCGCGAATCTTGAGGCAAGAGCAGTAGTGCATGACTCCAGTGTCATGTGTGGGGGTAGTCTGCTCATGATTCTTCTATTGTCGAGAACCATGGCCACTACCCTCAGGATGCAAGTAAAACACGTCGGTGGTGCCCCAAACATCACGGTAGCGAGGTATCTGTCCCTTTTCAGGGACTACGAGGAATGGATTTGAAGTAAAGCCTCGGTTTCAGTTCACTGGAATGCCCTCTCTACGAGTCCTCCATCAAACTTGACCTTATCTTCAGAGATTGACTTGGTCATAGATGTCTTTGCTAAGCGAGAGAAATTCTCAATGAACCTCCTATAATATCCGGCCCGATCAGCTGCGTATCTCGAAGGCCAGGCTTCGGCCTCCCAACTCATGCTTGGCCTCGACTTTCGAGATTCCCTATGACACACTGAAGCCGTCGACCGTGTCGGAAATCTCACCTCATTAGCCAAAGTGCATGAGATTTGGCATCTGGCTGATGGTCTCTCGGGGTTTGAGAACGACCCTCAGTGATCCTCATGTGATCCTCCTGCGTCTCCAGTAGATCAAAATATAGATCCACGAAAACTACCACAGTAGATCTAAGTAGGGTGGAAGATCCTATGCATGAGATCCATGAATCTTGCGCTGGTACATTCCGTCGTCAGAAGAGCATTCGTAATTTCAGGAAATGCCCACGTCTGCAAGCGTCTAAGCTATTTATCTTAGGGATATCTGTCTCCCAACTCCGGCTGATGGTGCGGTGCGAGGATACATCTTAGAGTACACCAGCCCCTCTCAGTGATCAAGCGAATCATCAATCCTGGTGTCATAGATTCTTGATCGTCACCCTATTCAGGCGTAATCGGTGAGTCGATACACGGTCGAGAAGGGTCTTATCCTTTTTCTTAGCAAGCCCGAGTAGGGCGCCCGAGGTGAAGTGCTTGGTCTATCGACCGCATCCAACCAGCCCTGTATTTGGACCTTGAGTTCTATGACTCATTTGGCGCCAAACTCCCATGAGGTCATAGAAATGGGCGTGTACCAAGGTGTAGCTCAATGATAAAGTCTACCATCCCTCACACGAGGTAATCCGAGTAGCTAAATAAAGGAAAAACATCCCTCAAACTCACATACCACACGAGGTAGACTCAAACCACCTTACGCCTCGTCTTCCCAGTGGGCTTACTAGCGACCTATTAGCCACATCGTGCCATCTTGAGTCGTACACCGCCTGGGGAAAAACATCATGCTTATCCCCCTGATGTGTCTGAGATACCATCCTGCGTGTAGGCAGTAACTCTCCTACGATCACAGTCAATGACGACCCGGTGTGTAGTCGACCAATCCGTACGAATGACGCTGAGGGTCAGGTCATGTCGTAACTCGAAGTCCATGTGAGTAGAATCACGAGATCTCTAACTCCGCAGTCGACTATATCGATCAATCCTTACCCTAACTCCTAGGGAGAACTCACATGTAGCGGCTTTTCAAGTTGGGCCATTTAAGCCCCAAAACATTCACCTGAAGATGCGAATGATAAAGAATGAGATGCACCAGAATCAAAGCGATACTCTTGCCATGGCGCGAGTAGAAACATCTACTGTATAACTTACGGATGTGGGCTCCGAATGCGACGGTGCTCTTGGTGTAAACACTGGGTCCGGAGTCAGGCTTGTGGTCGCCCTCGACCTCGACCGTGCTCGGCCTCTCACGACATCTGCAGGCTGTGGTGCCGTGTCGCACCACAGGTGATGTCTGTTCCCTGGCCCCATGCTAGAATTGGAAGGAACTATCTTGTGTGCAGTGTGTCACTTGTATTTGGGACGGGTGTCCATGACACTGGGATCCCCTTGCCTGCGTAGAGCGGTCAGGTCTCGCGTAATCGGTGATGTAGTGATAACATGTCACTTGGAGTCTGTTGGTACCGGGGAGCCACGATGCGGCTTTAGCCTGGCCGCGACCTTGTGCGAAAACCTGGAGTGGAGCGAGAGTCCTTTCAACTAACTCCTGGAGCGAAGAAAATTTACGACCCTCATTAAGCTTTATCACCGGCACGGTATCTCGAATGCTCCATCGTCTATCTCTCTCTGGCCCGACGGTCACGACCATAGAATCCATGTCTTGCTAGGAGAGTCTGCAATCTTGCCCGGATAAGATAACTTCAAACCATCCTCGAACTTCTCACCTTGGCCGTATGCGAGCCCACGTAATCATCCAAATGCCTTAACTACGTAAAAACTTAGCCGCATTAACAAAATGCTTGTGTCATTGTCCCTGTTTCCAACTCAAGGAACTCCAGGGCTTTTGCATGTCTAGCGGAATCTTGGAAAAACTTACCATGAGAGCTCTCCTAAGCTCCTCCACTTTATTGCCTCAGGAATTTCTCGAGACTAACTTGATCCACCATACACAGGACGCTCACCTGCAGGTGATGTAGCTAAGCTTTGATCTTCTCAACGTTGGAGTACGTCTCCATAGCCTCAAAACTCTCTCAGCTGTCGAACCAATGGTCGATGCCATCGAGTCATCTCCTCCACTGGCTCTTTACAGGGGATGATGTCTTGCTCAGCTGTGGAGGGTTGTTCGGTCCTCCGTGTCCCCCAAGCGCACCATTTTTGTGCAATGGGCAGGCTAAGGCACCCATGGCCTCTACAAAGACTGTGATCAAAACGGTGGTGTGCCTGGTGAGTACCTAGCGATCCCCTTTCCTTGACATATACATATATCGCCTTGATTTATTTATTTAGAACTCTAAGTTAAATTCTACTTTAGTGTTCATAACCCTACGCTATTATTCACCAAACGCCTGTCCGCAATATATACGCAATATCATGCAACAATTCATCGGAATGCACAATGGATGCATGATCTAAACCCGCTTTGCCCCATTTAGCCCAGGTAACCGTGTACCTAAATTTTTCACGATACCCTAAGCATTCTTGGTAGTATCAAGTATTCGCTGCAAGGCATTTATAAACCTAGGCTACATTACCAAATTTGTGGCGCCCCAAATTCCGAGGGTCTTTTTCTAGTAATTAGGTACTTAGTGCGTGATAGTGAAATTTTTACAAACACATGTGAGCGCAAATGCCGTACTCGGGCGTAAATTTGGATTGAACTCAAGGATCTTTCCATAAAGGGTCCAGAGACGCGCAAAGTGGGGACTTCGGACCGAGGAAGTTATGTCATCAAGTTGGCCTTTCATATGAGCGAGGAAACTGACGTCTGAGAACTGACAGGTACCTACTGTCTTTTGTCTTTTCGAACAAAGAGCTGGAGTTCAGATTATAATGGGCCATACATAGATAGATTCTAGACTCAGGGGCTTTAGTAGAGTCTTGAGCGCATGAAGCCGGACTTAGGACGAAGGGTTATGATGGTCGAGTTGACACGGTCGAGCTCATTCCTAGACGAGGTCAGCTGTGCGACTCGTGCGAAGAGCCGTGCGGTCGTGCGGGAGAGCTCATGCGAGAAGAGCTCATGCGGCTCATGCGGAAAACCGTGCGACATGCGGGAAGAGCTCATGCGGCTCATGCGGAAGGCTCATGTGCGGGGAGGGCTCATCGGTTCCGTGCGGGGAGGAGGCTCGTGGTGACTCATCTGGGAGGCACCGTCTCACCCGGGGAAGAGGCACCGTACGGGAAGAACGTGCGGGGAGGCTCATGCGGAAAATATGCAAGGGGAGAACTCATGCGGGAGAGGCTGCATGCGAGGCTCATGCGGGAGGCTCATGCGGAAGAGCTCATCAGGAAGGGCTCATGGGAGAGCTCATGCAGAGGAGCCGCTGGGAAGGCTCATGCGGAAGGCTCATGCCGGGAGGCTCGTGCGGAAGGGGCTCATGCAGGAGAGCTCATGCAGAAGAGCTCATGTTCGGCTAGATGAGCTCGTCCACAGCTCATCCTCCCAGGTCTTCTGAGTCAAAGGCCTGCTTGGGCTGTAGAGGAGTCCGGGATTTGGGTGATTAGAGAGCCCACATCACTTGAAAACACTGATGGGGCTGCAATTTCTATCAGGATGCTAGTCAGATTCCTTTTTACGGCAGAACACGTCTCGGGAGCCCCAGACGTCCTCATAGGCTCCAAAACAGAATGCTACTTTACCTGTTTCGTCATAAGTGAGGCTCGGCCACACACAGCTCGCCCAGCTGGGCAGCGCAGCAGAAGGGTCGCCTGTCAGAGCTCATCCAGAAGAGGTCAGCTCATCCTAAGAGAGCTCGGCTGAGAACCGTACGCGACCTCATTCTCTTGGACGACCATGCACAGCTCGCACTCTTAAACCTTTCAAGTAAAAATGTCATAACCAGGCTGCTTGCTAGGGTCAGATTTTTGTGATTCAGCCCACATCAACGGCTCATGACTGGGCTACGTGCTGTTTTGAGGTTACTTAGGGTAAAATTCATCACACTTGTGAAAAATCAGTCTTAACACTTATGACTAGTTGTAGTGAAAGAGCATTTTGATTGCTTATTAAACATATGAAGTAAGGTTTGATGTACCAGTTCTCCTCCCATCATATCTACAAAAAACGGATCAATGAGGTCGACACTTAACAAAATCGGGTTTTCTGCCCGGACTTTTACAAAACACATAATAAGCCATGCTTGACCTTCTTCTCAACTAAAGCCTCATGAGTGCCTTGCACTTGGTGCACCTCCCGATTACTGAAATGTTTTCCCACAATGGGGGTAGGCTAGCCCGTGAGAAAGTCTCCTACAGGGCTCTCCCCACCTAAGTGCACATCTTGATAACATAATCACAAAATCATTCACACACATTCATATAAAATACGCATATCTATATGAATGTCTATGTCATATCCCGTTTCGAGTCCTCACCGACTCCCTCACACGCTATTTTCATGCATGAGGGCATTTTCAAAACAAAAAAGCTTTTGTTTTAAATCCTTTGGACAGCTCAGAGTATCAAACCATTGGACCATCTCAAGAACTCTTTCTTGGACAACCACTAAAGATGGGAGTTCATTTAGAATGACAAACCCTCAGATATTATTTATTGGACAACCCTCGGAAGTATAATTTATTGAACAATCCTCCGATATAATTTATTAAGGACAACCCTCGATAAAATTTATTGGACCCTCAGATAAAATTTATTTCATTCATGCTCTCACACCCATTCTGCGATGTCCCGTGCACATACGATGATAATTTGATCGCGTAATATCTACATGTTACATGCATATTGAAAACTACATGCAACAATTATATTCATCTTCATCGAAACATCATGTTAATATATCAAGCATGAGTATATCAACATTAATATTCACACAATCGCATGTTATTTCAAACAAGCAATAACACACAACAAGATCATCAATGTCAGATTCACATATCAGAAGCAAAATCAGTTCCAGAATTGTAGTTCTGGAAACTACATAACCTGGACCCGAGCTTAGATCCCGAAACCAGCAACAGTTTTTGTTGAAGCGTTCTTTGAACCAGCCCATCACCCCGAGGGGCTACACCTCATAGCCATGTCATGGCTGCGAAATGAATTAACGGAGGTAGGAAGAACCCTACCTCTCGAAGTGCAGATCCAGCTAACTGCTTGAAACTATTCGTTTGTTAAATCCTAGAACTCACATTCTCTTTTCCATAACTTCCGCTTTTATTCTCTTAGTTTCCACACCGAGTTTATCTTAGGTGGAGAAGACTCCTAGGTGTAGGACACCTCATACTTCTCCTCATGACACATAGCATCCCACATGTCGTCATGCCCCGCACCTCTTCCCTAAATTTCTCATGCAAAGCCTATCGAGACACCTAGCATCTGCCTAGCTTACGCCTCTTGCAAGACCACTTTCTTTCATGCACTTCAGTTTAAAACTTGACATGGCCTCCACTAATGTATGAGGTATCCACGCTATCAAGTGCCATGGATGTAGTCTCATGCCGCGATGTCCTTTTTCTAGATTCCGTCGATTTACCTCGAAATCGTGAAATTCGAGCTATTTCGAGTGTGAGAGTCATGTACCTAGATTTGTGAGACGAACTTAGCGGGTATGTCATCGTCATCGAGATCTAGAAAAATTCCGGATTTTTACGAAATTACCATTTTACCATTTTTCGAGAGAAAATTCGAATTTTCAGGGGTTTCCATGAAATATCATACTATATGGTAAGGTTTTAGTCATCGAATTCACTTGATTTGGGTAGTTATAATGTCTTGCTAGAACCCGATTATAACTTGTGGGCTTAGAATATGATTTGGGCCGTATAGCGTTAAGTGAACACATAAGTCCTACTAATAAGAATGGTATGTGATGAGCTTAAAGTCATCTCTTTTTAGTCATTTTGTTTATTTTTAGGTTAAAATGAAATATTTAATATACGAATTATGAAGAAACTCACAGTTGTCATTAGCGGGGAAGCAAGAAAGAAGAAAAAGCGACGAGAAAAATGCGAGAAATAAGTGGATAAAGGTGCGGTAATTAAGCGGAAAGCGAAGGAAAAGAAATGACTAAAGTCATTGATCACCGAGTTTTGGGGGTTACGGCCAGGTTGAGGTATGACAAGGGATAACGAGCTATAGGAAATTAGCGACATGAAGCGCACATGAGAAGGCGAAAAGAAATGAGGCGATGTCGCGGCGGTGAGATCGAAGTGTATGAAGAGCAGAGCCCAGGTAGGACTTGTGAGAGGCGCGATGTGATGCGGCGAGATATGCGGCTGTCGTGACATCGAGGCAATGGTCAGCTGCGAGGAGTCATAAGCGAGGTCGCGACATGTCCCGATGTCGCGGCAGTCGCAACGGTTAAAGAAAGCCCGGAACTAAATTGATGTCGCGACACGGACACCTTTCCGAGTTAGAAATTGAAGCTTCATGAAGTAAGGTCCGCGACAATGACTCGAAGTCGCGGCGGTGAAGGCGAGTTGAAAGCTACGAGTGACTCAGGCGATGTCGCGACGAGGCGAAACTGAAGTCGACAGGAACAACGAGGAGAGTCTCAAAGGATCTAAGTTGATGTCACGGCAGGAAACGAGGTCGCGGCATCAGAACGTAGGATGAAAGTAGAGAGGAAGTAGGCTGGCATCACGGTGGAAATTTGAAATCACGACATCAAAAACCATCAAGTGAAGACTGCAAGCCATAAGTTGATGTCGCGACATGAGATCGAAGTCGCGACATCAGGAACGACCAGTTGAAGCCTACAGTTCCATAAGATGATGTCGCGACATGAGATCGAAGTCGCGACATCAGAGACTTATCGATTGAAGGCGCAAAGGCCTTAGGCGAGGGTCGCGACGAAGATATCGACGTCGCGACATCGGGAAGGAATAGTGAAACTCTTTAAGACATGAGAAGATGTCGCGACAAGATGATGATATCGCGACATCAGAATAATCGTGAGGCTATATAATTAATGCCTGGCGAGTCGCGGCCTGGGATCGGTCGCGACCTCGATGATCCGACAAAGGAAGCGGAAGTCGCGGCAGTGAGCGATAACTGGGCTGGATACTCTACGATCCTGGCCGAGAGTACATTGGGATTGAGACTGATTTAGAACCATAAATGCACGGCTATCCATTTCGATAAAGTAGCTTGGCGACCCGCAAGCGAGTGCGGATTCTTTGACTCGATTTTCTTTTTTTTTTTTTTTCTTTTTATTTTATTTTGTTGTTTCCATCGTTTTAGAAGCGGATTATGTTTCGTATTTTCATTTCGTTTGTATTTACGAATCTGGATGTTATGTTTAGGCGAAGTGGAGATGCAGTTTCTATTTCTTTTCAAATTTTCACGGAATGTTTGAAGTTCGGACAAATTTACGGAATTCGATTGTTTCGATTCAACTTGCGATTTCTTATGATCGGAGGAATCTTATCGTGTAATTTAGTAATTGAGAGTCGACTTCATTAATTTAAGGCGTTATCGTCGAGGTATCTTTCTGTAGTCGTTCTAGCCGAGTTTGTGTAAAATTTCGGTTCTGAATTTACTTGATTTTGGTTTTATTGATTTGGATCACGAATACGAGTTTCTTATACAGTTAAATTGCGTCATTACCCTGATTTCAAGGAAGTCTCTGCGTGACGAGGAAGACAATCTGGGGAGTACGTCTAGTTCTTTGAAGGTATACTAACCTGCTTGGCATTAGGGATCGCTGGCTTTGCAAGTTCACTTGGATAAATCCTCTTCTCACTTGAAGTCAAAAGAATGAGTTGAATGGGTTATCCACTTAAACGAGCAAAGAGTTCACCTCGGTCGGGATAGTGAGTCCAATCCCGGGTGTTAGAGTGAGATCTAATCAAGGAAAGGTTGATCCTATCTGATTTCGAGGAGGAGCGTCGGAGGTTGCATATCCTTGCTTGTGGAGTAACTTGGGAGTTAAGGTTTACAGATTATAAAATGGGTATGAAGTATTGTAAAGAAAATACCGGATTAAGGGAAGTCCCTTTTAAATATAGTTATCTAATTCGCGTATTAGAGAGAATCGGGTCATCAGTAGATAATGAAATGTAGGTCATAATGGAGAGATCGGGTGCCTTCTGATTGCCTTGAGAGCCAGTTTGAAACTTGAGTTAATCGAAATTCTGTGGTTAACTCACAGGGAATTGATAGTTCCTTTATATTCATTTTTTATTGATGTGTCTTTGAGGATAACTATTCGAGTGTTCATTTCGGTTATTAGAAATTCATTATTCTTTATTCTTTATCTCCAGTTGTTGGTTATTCAGTTATTTCCTTTTGTTCTTCAATTTTCCATTTATCCCCGAATCTTTGGACTCCACTATCATTTTATCGTAAATAGTATGGAGCTTGAATTAGTCGAGGTAGTTGGTTGCAAAATTCTTGAGATCTACACGTAGGATCGATATGGACACTAAATCCATTTTACCACTTGTTGACACAATACGCTTCTGAATAGCAAATCAAAACAAAGCTTGAAAATGACTTATTTTAGAAATTTAAATTTCTCACGTATAATTTCCACGAGAGTTTATGCAAGGTTCTTGAGGATTAAATTAATAGTCCTTTGAGTAGTGTGTATTTGTACATGTATGTTACCTGATTTTTGTCAACAAGTTTTATGGCGCGGATTAGAAGTCAAGAAAGAATCTAAGTAAATCAATATTCGAGACAAAGAAGGAAATACTAATTTGGACATTTAAAGAAAAGCAAAATAGTTTTCTAACGGTGGTTCATTTGGCTGATCTTTAACAAACCAAATTGAAAATGTTTGATGATTTGTTAATCGTATTAATGGAAGTGTGTTTCTTTGAGAAAAACTTTGATGCATAGGAAGCAGAACAAATCAGTTCCGGTGACCTGAAATAGAAAGGGCGACTGAAGCTTAGAAAGACGAAGGCCCCGAGAAAATACAACCATGGAAGAAGAAAGGCGGGATCGGGTTGGAAATACATCGGAGGAAGCTAGAAGGCCTCAGTCAAGCGTCTGATGGAGGATTTACGGAGACCAGTATCAGGGAAGAATACTCGGCGATCAGACGGCTGCGGTCGATCTTTAATAATTTTGAATTGAAGCCCGTATGATTACAATGATCCAGCGACATCGGTTCTTTGGTCGTCGCGAAGATCAAGCGAGCACTGGGAGAGATTCCTCGGGATGGCTATCTTTATTAAGGTGAATGGGGTGAGACCCGGAAGTCATAAAGCTGCACTATTCCATTCTCGCCAGGGAGATAAACCACATGGTATGAATCATTACCATATGGTTACATTGATACTTGGGAAGAGTTAGTTGAGGCTACTTAGGTAGATTCCCCCGATATGGCTCCCGCACACGAAAGAAGGAGAGAAATCATTGTGTTTAATGGGGAAGAAGATGAAAAGCTGTATGTAAACTTGGGAAGATTGAGCGATTCTTTGAGAAGATGTCCGATGCATGGGATCGATCTAAAGACTCAAATGGACATTGTATATCATGCCATGAATGATATATCGAAAGGGATCATCGATGCTTCATGCTGTGGAGCATTCAAAAGAAAAAGTGCTGAAGAGGCAAGGGAGCTGATTGAAGATCTGGCCAAATGTAACATGAAAACTCCTTGAGCTTCGAGAGAGGAAGCTCTTGAAGGGAAAGGGAATCATGGGTAGCAGACGAGATGACAACCGTGGAGGCAAATTTGGATGCCATTATGCCTGGAGTTAGACAAGAAAAGCGAAAGAAAGACACCCTACTTGCTCATGAAATGGGAGGCGATTGAAAGAGTTAGTGGCGAGGAAGTGCGAGAGGAATGGCGAAGAATTCTATGAGGCTGCGAGGGACCGAATTATAGGTGAGCGAGAGCTTATCATTTTAAGCCCGATCCCAACCTTCCCGGCCCATTATCACCCGGCACTTTGGGAACCATGAAATTTCTCATATGGTGGGAGGGGCTTCTCAAGGCCAAAGGCGGGAGGAACCCTCATGAGGGTGCTCGGCGGCCACTGGTTCCGGCGACAACGGGACGGGTAGGCACGGGGACCCGAATGCAGGGACGGGAGGAGGGGGCTAGCTTTCGAGCGGATCTTTGCGGTTTATGGGGACAATAAAGGTATTGAACCTCCATGAACAAGAATTTGGAGAATTGGAAGCGAGTACACTACCAATTCTCAAATTTTGAATTCTTATAATGCATCCACTGAGAACACGGAGACCTGAGAGTAGGAAATTTGGCCCCAACCACCAAACGAGGAAAGAAGATGCCTTCCCAGTGATAAAGGAAGGGCTAAAAGGCTGACAATTTGTGCAGCTTAGGAGTGGGAAGGAGTTAGAGAGAGGAAGGAAAGATGACGGCAACAAAGTAGCAATGCCGGAAGGAAGAGACAATGGAGAATGATAAAGAAGAGTAGAAAGGAAGAACATCGAGGATCAAAGCACATAGTCCCATTTCCACAAAAGGCTGCGAAATCAAAGATGGAGGAAGGGTTTGCAAGGTTCTTGAGAACTTTCAGTAGAGATCGGTATGCCTTTTCTTGAAGTGGTGACTCGGATGCCACTTTATCTGAGAATTCAGAGGACATCTTTGACGAGAAAGAAAAATAATTAGAAGGAATAAGTGAATCTCCGCTGCCACTTATGATGCGATGTCGAGGAAAGAACTACAATTAAAGATTAAGGACCAGGAAGTTTCACGATTCCTTGTATTGTTGGAGATGCCACAAGATTCCGGGAGCTACGTGACTCGAGAGCTAGTGATATCAATCTGATGCCTCTCTGTTGAAATTAAGTTTGGGGGATTATGACTAAGTGTATGCAGATTGGAAGAGAGATGAAGCTTATGACAATGCTCTCGAATATACAAAGATAAGACAAAGAGAAATGGCACGTGGAGAATCTTTTGAGAAAAGAGTTCGGAAACGAGAGCAGGTTACATTGTTTAACTCTCATTTGAGGAAACTATTACGAGAAATTAAAATCGGTGGGCGGGCCATACGAGTAGTAGCAAGTACTACCATTTGGAGACGATAACATGAAATGCTCTTTTGGTGAAGAATTCAAGGTCGATGGAATGAGGGTTAAAGCATTATCTCAACGAGGGAGGAGGAAGTTTGAAGAACTCATTGGTTCTTAAGGAAAAGTACCCGCAATAATGAGTCCGACTAGCTGACTCCAAAGTGAAGGCGGCTAATGGGAGGCAACCCGGGAGGGATTTCAATGCACAGTTTTTAATTTTGAATTAATTTCTTTCTTTTAGTTGGCGATGAATTAAGTCGAATTTGTTTTCTAGAAGAATAGATTTAAATTTTTATTAGAATTTGATTGTGTTTTAACTAGAATCTTCTGTATTATTGCAGTGATCTTCTGCAAGGGTTCAAGACATGAATAGCAGTGCAATTATAGGAACGATTCCAGTAAATTGCAGAGGAGTCGCAACATGAGAAAAAGGGGAGTAACCTTCTCTTTAACCAAATCCTGCATGTATGATTGAACACTAATTGTCGAATGCGATTTTTGAAATGTACTGGATAAATGTCTAAATTGTATTGAAACAAGAACAAAATTCAAAGTTTTTAGAATCATTGAATTAAAAGGCTTTGGTCTATGAAGGGTCATGTCGCGACATTAGCTAAGTATCACTTTATAACATTGATGTGGGGTTTTGAAAGAGCAGGTTAATTAGGTAGTAAGGAAAGGAGATTCATGTCGCGACATCACTGTGATGTCACGACAGTGAATTAGGTTTTAAATTTGAGAAGGAATTTCGCCACATCCAATAATTCTGAAACCAGTTTGCTGTGACATCCTGGGTATGTCGCGACAAAATCGACACATGCAAACTCTCATTCAAAAGCCCTAAATTTAATGATCTCAAATGAAAGGAAGCTGATGAAGTGGCGACCAGTCATAAATGAAGCATTAATGGGCCACAAACATTGATTGAATTACATTTGTTGGATACTATTTCATTCCTCCAACCCACATAACCATTCGCCGTTTCCTACGAGATGTCAACCTCACGAAAACCCTAGCGAGTTCGACCATCGAAAAGCTTTTCTCTTGCTTCCAATGGTGAAATTCCCTGCGGTCCACCTTTCGGCGAGATAATGGGAACGAACAATCAGAAGAAGAAACTCATCAAGGGAGAAACGATTGGAATTGAGATTCGTCGGGAAGGGCTGCGAGGAGGCAGTAGCCAGGCTTGCCGAAGCTCAGGGGTTTCTCAAAAAGGGGCGAGAAAGGGGAGAAAGGGAAAAGGAGAGAAGAGAGTAGAGATTTAGTCTACGATGGGGCTTATTCTGAATTAGGAAGTATTACGCTAACAAGGTTTTATTCTGAGGAGATTTGAAACCACGGCGTGACTCCTTTGAGGAGGTGACAGAGGATGGGAGAGTCTTTGCGCGCACCCAAGGCGGGATATCTGACCCAGCGGTGGGAGAGTTTTATTCAACATGGTAGGAAGGAAGGATGGATCTGTTTTGTTAGAAATTACGGGTCTCATACAGCGAAGGCCATCAACGAAGCCTGTAACGCAGCAACGCTAAGCATGGCTCCAAATTCGAAAATTTTAGAATCTTAGAAAGATTCTTGAGAAGCTCGGCGATGAAAATGCGAGTTAAGACGAGAAAGAAGGAAAGCCAAGAACTCTGAACAGGGGGAGCCTTACGGAAGAAGCAAAGGTATGGTTTTACTTCTGGCGTCTGTTTTGGTTCCAACAAGACATTTATACACGGTGAGGAGAACAAAACATGCTCTTGTATGCCATACTAAAGGGATCTGAGGTCTCAATATAGGAGTTATCATTGAGAACTCTATCATGAGATATCATGAAGGGAAACAAAAGAGTCTGCACCTCACCCCAGCAGCAATCACGGTTCTTTTTTAGCTGATGCAGGTGAAAGGAGTTTAAGTCGAAGAAGGGGGTCGGGGCTTGGCTCCGGCGGGGTTAGTAAGGGACCGAGGAAATCGGAGGGAAGAGTGCGGTAGAGAGCCTGAGTGAGCCCCTGAGGCCCGGGGGCAGAAAAGGAGACCCGGAGGGCCCAGCGATCAAGGAGCGAGGCACCCGGTGACATCACACATTAATGATTACATGTTTACTTGCCCAGATAATGAAGGGGCGGGGATGAAGGCATTGATAGACTTCTCCATCCCCTTGGCCGGTTCTATCACGCCTGACGAAATTTCCAACACGGAGGCTCGAGAGAGCCTGAGAGGGACAATTCAGTGCAGGCTCTCAATTTGATGCGAGAAAAGAATAGAAGAAAGAGAAGAAGGAATGGAGCCTAAAAACTGAGGAATTCGGAGAGGGATGTATGAAAGAATTGAGAAAGAAGAGACCAATTAGGAAGAAGAATTAAAGCAGAAAGAGGGGGCATGAGGTGGAGATCGAAAGAGAGAACAACAGTGGAAGGAAGAGCTTGAGCGAGAAAGAGGAGTGATTGGGGAAAATATTAGGCCGGCAAGGAGAGGAGTTCAAGGAAATGAAGGAAAGAGATCAAGATCTTTTCTTGAAACTCAAAGGCGAGTCATGAAGCTTTCTATAACAAGCGGTTTGATCGAGATGCTCAACTCCTGCTGTTCTGCTAGAGAAAGAGATAAGAGCATGACACCAAATTTGGGGAGCGAGATAAAGGTTTCTCAAATTACTATACAAATCTCTACAAGAAGAGGCTAAGAAAACAAAGCTGAATGAGAGAATAGCGATGGGAGGCGAATCCCTACGAGGCGAGGAAGGAATGGCTGGAAAATTTAGATTTGATTAACAACAATCTTTCTAAATTCTTGGAAGTCATATTGAGTAGGAGGAGAACACAATGAATGGCAGGGAAAGAACTAGAGATAATAGAACAAGAAAGTTGATCTCTCTATTAGGATTGTCATTGAAAGAACGGCTTGAGAGGGAAGCAACTAAGAGAAAAGAAAGAGGAAATGGAAATTTCTCAGTTCCCAGCTCATTGAACACTTTGGGCCTGATCCCACGACATTTTGCCTCAGTCCAAAGAAAAAAATAGACCTTCTCTTTGCCTAACTTCCTTCCCTATCATCCTTATCAATTCTGTATATCAACTGATTCTGAAAATAAATCGGGAATAAAATGTGAAATCTAAATTGAATGATTATTTGCTATCTTGCATTTGATTATCAATATTATGTTGCTTTGTGGTTGCATGATTAGGAAATCAAGGTAGGAATTAGTTTCAAAGATAAAAGTACACTAAAGAGGTCATTAAGCGATTGTATGGAAAGCGGTTCTAGAGTAGGAGGTAATTTGAAATGAAGGAAGAGTGCGAATAAGGGCCAAAATGCATATAGTTTAATTGAAATAAAGTCGAAATTTACTTATATTTAATGATAAGTCAATTAGAAGAAGGTGATACAGCGGAAGGGCTTAAAACATGATTTTGAGTTTGTAATACGAGCGATCAAATCAAGGATCACATTGAATAATAATTAAGCTTAACTACTCATCGATAAAAGAATGAGTCGAGGAATACTCCCTTGCATCAGGAGTTGAGTCAGTGCTCCGTCGAGGTTCTAGAATTTGTTAAGATTGTTCAGTTGAGGCGAAATCCTACGGTAATCTGGTGACAAGAAATGATCAGAGGCAGCCCTCTTAGGAAACAGTTTATTTTAGGCCACCATTATGTATATGCTTTACCTTCCACCTTAGTCCACTAATTTGAGCCAAAGATATTCCATGTTTCAGAAGATAATCCAGGTCACTAAAGCCATGCATCCTTGTCACCCAATCTTCCCGGTAAAGGAACCTATGATAGCTTCCGAGAACTCAAAAGGAGGAAAGAGATAAAGTTTGGGGGGAGTTTAATTTAGGAAAAGCTAAAAAGAAGAGATGTAAAGAGGAGGTGAAAGAAGAAAGATCCCCAAGACGAGGAAAATAATACAAAAGGAAAGAATGCTAAAAATAGTTTTTGTCTTGTAGCTAACTCTCTTGAGCAATTCAAGTTCTTAAGGTGTTTCAACACCCTAGTACCTAATATCATCTGGTATGGGAGCTACTAACCCAAAGTTAAGCTAGAGTATTAGAAAGCACAAAAGGAACAAAAACAAAGCGAATTCTGAAGGGTGATTAGAGAAAATTTCCCGAGTTAGAAATTACGAGAGGGAAGAGGGTGGGAGCATACGGCTTTGAAAGAAGAAATTCAGGTAGTATCCCAAGCGCCTTGAAGTTTTGGGAAGTTTGGGAATTTGGGAGGAAATAGAAGTTGAGGAGAAAAGAAAAAGAGTTTTGGGTTATCTCGAAGCCTAAACATTCCATTCAATCACCACCCTTTACCTAAACAACATTGCAGAGCGAAAATTTGATTGATCTTGAAGTTTGAATTCCTGCACCATTAGTGGAGATCAATACAGAAAAACAAGCTTATGGAATTTGGAAGAATGAAACAATCAAAATTGTGAAAAGACTTTAGGGAGTTAAATGACTCGATGAAAATGAGAAGGAAAATAATTCATTATTCAGCGGATCAATGGGTATATTGTTTGTAAAAACAATTTCAACATTCCGATTTTTGTATATAGCGAGAAAAGAGTGAGACCCGACTTTGAATTGGAATTTGGAAGTTAAATGTAGAAAATTTTGCATACATGAATTTGCAATTAAATTGAATATACCACTCATAAGATAAAACAAAAGCAGAGAAAAATGTCCTCTTGTTTGAGGACAAAAACAAATCTTTCTTTTCTTTGCTTGAGGGACGAAGCAAAAATTTTAAGTTTGGGGGGAGTTTGATGAGCTTAAAAGTCATCTCTTTTTAGTCCATTTTTACATTTTATTTTTCGAGTTAAAAATGAAATATTTAATATCTGAATTATGAAGAAACTCTTGATTGTCATTAGCGAGGGGAGGAAGCAGAAAGAAGAAGAAACGTGAGAAAATGCGAGGAAATAAGTGGATAAAGTCGCGACCAATTGGAAGCGAGAAAGGAGAAAGGAAAGAAATGACTGAAACCATTTGATGCGATTTTGGGTTGGCCGGGTTGAGGTCGCGACGAGGATAACGAGCTATAGAAATTCGGCGTAGGCGCACATGAGAAGGCGAAAGGAAATGAGCTGATGTCGCGACGTGAGATCAGTCATTGCGACATCGGAAGCGGGCCGTGGAGACTTGTGGCGTGATGTGATGTCGCGACAAGATATCGATGTCGTGACATCGAGCGAATAGATCAAGGCTGCGAGTCGCCATGGTCGCGACATCAATCGATGTCGCAACGTAAACAACGGTTAAGAAGCGAGAGAACTAAATTGATGTAGACACGGACCTTTCGGTTGAAGGTAGAAGCTTCATGAAGTAAGGTCACGATGACGATTTCGAAGTCGCGACGGTTGAACATAAGTTGAAAGCGCGAATGACTCGAAGCTGATGTGCGATAGAAAGGCTGGAAATCAGCGACAGGAAAACAACGAGGAGGTCACCAGAAAGGATCTAAGTTGATATCCGCGACGAGAAGAGCGAGGTCGCGACATCGAAGTTTAACGGATAGTAGAAGGGAAATGAGCTGGCATCCTGTTAGAAGGAATTTGAAGTCACGACATCAAAAACCATCAGTGAAGGCTATGACCGTAGAAGTTGATGTCGCGACATGGTCGAAGTCGACATCGAGAACGACCGATTAAAACCTACAGGTTCCATAAGATGATGTCGCGACATGGGATCGAAATCGCGACATCAGAGACATCGGTTGAGCGCAAGGCCTTAAGGCGAGGTCGCGACAAGATATCGGCGTCGCGACATCGGGAAGAACAATTGAAACACGCTAGACAGCGAGAAGATGTCGCGTGAGATGATGATAATCGCGACATCGAGATGTTGCATCCAGGCTATATAGTGTACGCTGAAGTCGCGACGTGGGATCGAGGTCGCGACCTCGATGATGTCACGACAAGGAAACCGAAGTCGCGACGTGAACAGTAACTTGGGCCTGGATACTCTACAGTCCACAGCAGGCTACATTGGGATTAGGGCCCAATTTAGGAACCCTATAAATACCACTGACTATCATTTCGGTAAGTAATGGCGGCGCGGCGAGAGAGTGGATTGGCGAAAACTCATTTTCTTTTTTTTTTTCTTTTATTTTTTTATTTTATTTTGTTGTTTCCATCGTTTTAGAGCAGATTATGTTTCGTATTTTCATTTTCGTTGTATTTTCTGAATCTGGATGTTATCGTTTTAGGCGAAGGCGAATGCGATTTCTATTCTTTTCAAATTACTACGGAATGTTTGAAGTTCGAATAATTTACGGAGTCGATTGTTTCGAGTTCAACTGCGGAGTTTTCTTATGATCGGAGATCTTTGTATCGTGTAATTTAGTAGTGAATCCGGCTTCCATTAATTGAGCGTTATCGTCGAAATTTATCTTTCTGTAGTCGTTACGCGGTTGGTAATTTCGGTTCTGAATTTACTTGATTTTGGTTTATTGATTTTTGGATCTGAATACCGATTTCTTATACATAGTTAAAATTGCGTCATTGCACGATTTCAAGGAAGTCCCTGCAAGTGACACGGGAAGACAATCCTGGGAGTAACGTCTAGTTCTTTGAAGGTATCTTAACCTGTATTAGGGATCCTTTGCGCTTTGCAAGAGTTCGCGGATAAATCCTCTTCTCACTTGAAGTCGGGAGTGAGTTGAATGGGTTATCCATAGCAAACAAAGTTCACCTCGGTCGGATAGTGAGTCCGATCAGAGTGTTAGGCGAGATCTGTCCAGGAAAGGTTGATCTATCCTGAATTTCGGAGGAAGCGATCTGAGTTGTATATCCTTGCTTGTGGATAACTTGGAGTTAAGGTTTGATCCGTAAAATGGGTATAGTATTGTAAAAGAAAAATACCCAGATTAAGGAAGTCCTTTTAAATATAGTTATCTAATTCCCTGTATTCGAGAGAATCGGAGTCATCATTAGATAATGAAGTGGAGTGTGGAGAGATCATTTATACAATTGCCTTAGACTGATTTTGGAAACTTGAGTTAATCGAAATTCTATCGAGATTTAACTACAGAATTGATAGTTCTTATAAGCTGTTTTTTATTGATGTGTCTTTGGGGATAACTATTCGATATTCATTTCGTTATTAGAAATTCATTATTCTTTATTCTTTATCTCCAGTTGTTGGTTATTTCGTTATTTCCTTTTGTTCTTCAATTTTCCGGCATCGAATCTTGGACTCCATATCATTTATCGTCGAGGAATAGTATGGAGCTTGAGTAGTCGGGGTAGTTGATTTAAAATTCTTGAGATATACGTGGGATCGATGTCTGGACTTAAATCCATTTTACTACTTGTTGGCTTTGTGCACTTGAATAGCAAATCAAACAAAGCTTGAAAATGACTTATTTTAAGAAATTTAAATTACACATATTATAATTTCCTGGTTATGGCGAGGTTCTTTGAGGATTAATTAATAGTCCTTTGGTGATAGTGTCATAGAGATTTGTACATGTGTTTGATTTTATCGACACTATGATAGGATGTTAGAAAGGCTCTCTTTGGCCCGTGATTAAACTGGCCTAAGCCTAAGCCCAGTGACCTAAGCCTAAGCCCAGAGCCCGGTAATAGTTAATGGAATTTGGTTTAAATTTGTTTAATAAAAGGGTTTGGGAGGCTTGATATAAATATGGGGTTTATCGTCTAAAGGAGGTGGTTCATTGAAGTGGGCGATTTTTGAGAGAGAATTCTTTTTAGAGTTTTGGAAGACACTAAGGTGTCTTTGGTTTTGTGGGACAAAGACCTATCATAAGGTGCTAGCACATCCATCCCATCCATTAGCCATTCGTGTAGATACCTTTAGAGGGCGTTTGCACATTGCATCGTCTTGGCTCGTTGCTACTAGATTGTTTCCAGAAGGAGTTTTGTTTGTGTTTCAGCGTGTGTGTGATCAAGCGAGTGCGCTAGTCGAAAGGATTCGATTACGCAAGAGGTGAATCACAGATTTCCTTGATTCATTGTTTAGTTTCATCGGATTTCCTTGATTCATTGTTTAGTTTCATCAAACCGCTTGGATCCTTATGCAGTTTAGCGTTAAAAAAATTTTTTAATTTATGCTGCGTTTTTTTATCGCTGGATTCCAACAATGGTATCATAACTACTTGTTGTTTGGTGAAACTGATTTTTATATGTGATATAACGTGATCTGTTTAATGTATTTTTTTTCCATATGTGATATGCCATGGTCCATTAGTTCATCCGTTTTATAATTAGTATAATCTGAGTCATGCTTTTTTTTTTTTTTTTTTTTTTTTTTTTATGTATGAAGTATGTAACATCAAATCAGAAAGTGAAAAATTGTAGACAGAAAATTCAATTTTACGAAGAAACAATCATAATTTAAATTCGAACCTTAAATTTTTTCTAGATCTCGGATAGTGAAAGCAGTTTCCATAGTTGGAATGCGTCTCTCACAAAATCTAGCTAACACGTCAAATTTTGTCAAATTCCGAGACAGTCGGGATTTGCACGTTTTTCGAGTCATCGAGTATCGGGTGCAGTAAAACGACATTGTGATGTGACAAATGTCACCCATAACATGTACTCATGCGAAACAAGTTGCATGAGTAGAGAAATGATGGGAACGGACGGCTGAGATCGTGCCACGTGTCAAAAATCTAGAAGAAGGGACACAAATGGAATTATGGAAATTTTAAATGATAATAGGACAAGATAGCCAATAGTGTCATCCTCTACCTTTAATTGAGAGCCAAAAACGTGAAAGGAGGAAAACTCTTACAGTAGCTTAGGTTCTTTGATTTTTAGTGAGAGAGAGTGTGACTTCTCTCTAAGATCTCGGCTAATCAAGTAGTAGGTCTTCGGGCCAAGTAAAGCGGTTCTCTGTAATGAGGGCTTCGCGTGGTCATCGGTTTTAAGGAGTTTCGAGAAAAACTCCGTGAGTGAGGGAGTTTTATCCTACTTGAAGTTACACTTTGTTTAAGTGTTTTGTAATGCTTGATTGAATTTGAGACCTTGAGCAATTTGTTTGATGAGTCCCTGAAACTTGGGATAGGAAGTGTAATTCACGGAACCCACATTTAGACGATCCGTGACAACAATCCTGTTTATTTGGGTTGCTAGTGTATAATTTATGCTATAAATTGTATGGTGGTGTGTATGAGGCCGGAAATGGCTATGAGGGTGGGGTTGCAGTGGGCCGTGTTATGGAGTGGCCAGTGAGCAGTAGCTTAGGGTTTCACTGTTCACGTGAATAGTGTTCATGAAATATTTTTTGTGAAATAATGTGTTTGGTTGAGCTATTCAAATTGAATTGCTCATATTTGTTAATTAGCCCATGTGAGCTAATTGTTGGTGTAATTGATGGTGAATGTGCATAACATGTTTTATGTGCTTTAATTATGTTAATATATATACATGTTTTATATATTAGCATGTGTTGTACTCTATTGTGTTGAAATGGCATAATGCATCTCATATGCCTTTGGGGTAGCCTAGAAATTAGGTGTTATTACGCAGCACTTGAACAGATTGAAATAAATAAGCGAACATGGTTGTGAAAGATTTCACGGATGAAGTTTTTCCGGAGGATGATGATGGGAGATGGTCCTCTGATTACACGTCGGAGGAGCCCGTGTATTGTTTGGAAGGTTCTCAAACACATTACGCCTCGAAGGGTAGTCCCATAATTTTACGAAACTACGGTAGTGTATTTTCGAAAACAACAAGTTTTGTTTTGAAAATGATGTTTTCTCACACATGGCTTAGGCAAGTGTGAGGGAGTCGGTGAGGACTCGGGACATGGATTGGTCATTTAGACATTCAAGTAGGATCACGAATTTGCTTGAATGTGTGTTTACATTGGATCATTGCATATGCACTTAGGTGAGGTAACCCATTTAGGGTGATTCCACTACTGGGCGATAGCTCACCCTGTCGAGAGAACATTTTTTGGTGCGGGAGCGTTGAAGAGCGAGCCGTTTTAGAGGCCGATTTTGAAGAAAGTCGGGTTGTGGCTTTGGTAGTTAGTTTGTATGCATGTATTAGAATTTTATAAATTTTAATATATGTTGTATAAGAGTGATGTACTAACTCTTGAACCATGTAGTATATTTTGGTTGGGATATGTTGTTGTGAGTATTAATGCAGGGGCCCAAGTGGTCATTTTTACTCATTATAATTGTATATGAGACCCTGTGTGGTCATTGTTGATGTTTGGGACAGGTGTTGTACTATGGGTGACTCCTGTAGTAAGTCGCCCGCGATTTTAGTGAGAGATGTCGGGTCCTGAGCATTCACCGAGTGTTTGCATGTTGTGAGTGAGTCGACGGACGCCGATTTTGGGACGATCCGCAAAATGGTCGAGTTTAGAAAAGCTCTAATAGGATTAGGACTGTTGATGATCAAAATCAAATTCTGAGTTTGTAATTCTTATGTTCTAATCTGATTAGGACTGTTATAGATTCTTATTAATTAGTAGGATTGTTACATATTGAGTATGTTTATTCTGAATGCTTGTGTCGATAGGATTGTTACATATTCGTATGGTTATTCTGATTCTTATTAATGGTGGGATTGTTACACATTAATGTTGGAGCATTAGAAATGGTGATACCGAGTTATTCTTAATCGGTGAGAACTATTACACATTAATGTTAGGCAATTAGAATGGCTATTCTGATTATTTATGTCAGTAGAATTCAGTACACATTAATGATAGACATTAAGATTGAGCCTTTCAGATTATTACACATTAAGTAGGATTGTTCCAAATTAATGATGGACTGTTAGATTAATGGTGAATGACCAGAATTATTAGTGTGATTATTGATCAGAAGAAATTTCCAGGTAGTAACTCACTCATGCTAGCCTTAAAATTTGTTTATGTATTATGGCTAACGATTGAAAAGACCATATTCATAATATGATTATGTGCTTAATGTGTTTATATTCAATTTGCATGGTGCATGTCATGGCCCTTAGTTCAATGTGATTGGCAGGTATTAATTATGGGTTTGTAATTTTTAAATACGGCCTGCCTCTTTTTCATTATATTAGCATACGACCTGCTGATTCGTGCCATGGTAGGGTGATGCGGAATCAACAAAATTTATATTCCTAAGTTCCTCCTACTGTCGTAGTCAAGCTACTTCAGTATAGCGGCCTAGGTCGAACACGGGGATGGGTTTTCATCCCACGAATGATTTGCATTAGTGTTTGAAAATTGGTGAGGCTTTAGTTTGGATTTTCGGATTTTGTTAAAAACAGGGGAGGTTGGTTGTTCACTGGTTAACTGTAATGGCTTAAATGAAAGTGTGAAATGGTAACCTCGAAGGCTTGGAGTCGCTAGCTTGATAACATGGGGAGTATGCAGTTGTCCTCGGGTTATTTCCTGCGCATTAGGGCAATTGACGTATAGTCAGAAACCAAAAGCCCAGGATCTTTGTTTAGCTATAAAGCTAAACCACAAAACCACTCTATTTGAGTCGACCCAGTACTAAGCATTGAAAGTCATTCAGTTTGAAACCACAACATTAACCTCATTCATGGCTCGTAAATGCCATCTAAAGAATATCAGTGCATCTACCGTAGAATGCCTTTGAACCACAAAGCATGACAAAGTATTGACCAAAAGAAAGAATTAAATGGCATTAAACCCTAGTTTGGAAAGTTGGGAACCATAAATGCGATTACTGTAACATTGAAGCATAGGGAATGACACAGCAGTAGCCTCAAAACCAAACTGTAGCCCTCCTCTTCCAAGGCTATGAGAAACCTTAAGCATCCCCTTGAGAGTTGTCATCCTCAAGGGGTGTTTGGCCGATCGAAAAATGAGAGAAAGAGGAGAGAGAAGAAACGGAAATGAGACTAAAATAGAAAATTTCTTGAGGAAAACTTTTATAAAATGAAAAGTTGCTTAGGGTTACAAAGTTGTGGGGGCTTATATAGTCAACTGAGTGTGAAAATACAAAATGCCTAAAATAGCAAAGAGTACATAAGGAATAAAATGGTAATATATCAAAAGCGTGGTTGTTTAGAACCAAAATACCAAAAGAAAGCAGAGCGTGATTTCGTATGCGAAAATTTAGCTAGCATAGCGAAAATTTAGCTAGCTAAGCGAAATTTTGCTAACCCTAATGGCTTTATTGAGATAGCGGGAAATTTTAAGCTAGGAGCGATGAATTTACTAGCTAACGAATTTTCCACATAATGAAATTTCGCTAGGATTGCGAAATTTCGCAAGCATAGTGAAAATCCACCTGCTTTGCTGTTTTGCTGCTCTTGCATCCTCCTGCCCAACCTTCTTTCTTCACATCCACTTCATTTCTTCATCTTTGATGGTTGAAAACCTTTATTGAATCCCTCAGCATTCGGCGAATATCTTGACATCAAACTTGGCTAATTGGGTGAAGACAGCGAAACATGTGAAATTACCAAGAACAAACTTGAAATGGAATTAGTGAAACTAAGTGGACTGCACACATCAATTGGCTTAATTGATATGATTAGTCTTGTAAGCACTCAAAACCTATCTTGAATAGGGCTCGAAAATAGCACTTTTTGGGCACTAATCACTGCGATGTCATTGGTTTATTGACCGCAAACATGTGTGTCTTTTTTTATTATTTTAGCATTAAACAGCATACAATTATTACTTGTTTGTAATGAAGAAGAACGAAGAATGGAGGCCCATTCGTTCTTGGAGACAAGCCTATAAAGCTAAGAGTATTGATAAAGGTAATCTGCATCTCCATATTGGCTTATGGGGGAATCACCTTAGGATATAGGCCATCGTATCACGTTTACATTTATGTATTAATATGCTTGTATGTGATACATGTATATGTTTATAAGTTTTCCTAACAACATGATAATTTCATCACATAAAATATTAAGTCATAAAATGCCTTCCATAATTTATACAATCAATACCGATAAATCTTAGTATAGTTTCTGCAAGCTGAGGTGTGTAGATCCCAGAGACATGATGGATAATGGTGATATCCATAAGATTGAATATGGTTAGACTTAACTAGGCTATCATAACGGTTTTTGGCCTAAGGGCATAAAAGGAAAGAGTTTTCTACCTTGTTAGCTTAAGTTTAAGTGTTATGCCAAAGCTAAGCTTGAATTTAAGTCAAACGTGGATTTTCACCCACTAAGAAACTATAAGATTGTTTCTATGTTAATTAAAGAGTTATTAATTTTAGTGGGAGTATTAAAGACCTCATTTATTAAAAGCTTTGCATATTTTTGTATGTAGACTAATGACATCAAACAACACATCAACATTTACTCTGCGATCTATCTTTGAAAAGGAAAAACTTAATGGGACAAACTTCCTTGATTGGTCTCGAAATTTGAGGATTGTCCTTAAACAAGAGAGGAAGATGTATGTTCTTGATAATGAAATCCCTAATGAACCTCACCTTCTTGATGGCCTGAGGCGAAATGGATGCTTATAGTAAGCATTTGGTGACTTTTGTGGATGTAACTTTGTCTTATGCTTACAACCGTAGACTGAGCTTTAGAAAGCAATTTGAAATGGAGGCATTTGATATGATGGTGCATCTCAAGGGAATGTTCCAAGATTAAGCACGTTAAGAAAGGTTTACAACCACCAAAGCATTGAATGCATGCAAGATGACTCCTGGCACTTCAGTAAGTGCACATGTGCTAAAGATGAAGGGTCTCATTGATCAACTTGATAAGCTTAGTGCTCCTATTAGTCATGAGTTGGCTACTGATATGATTCTAGGTTCATTACTTGAATCTTATGATCAATTTGTTATGACCTACAATATACCATATGGAGAAATCTATTGCTGAGTTACATGGAATGTTAAAGAATGTTGAGATGAACATTCAAAAGACAAATCCAATGCTTATGGTTCAGAAAGGGGAAGGCATGAAAAGAAAGGAAAGTGAAGGCAATAAGGCGAGAAGGCAAAGGACGGAGTCAAGCTGGGCCCGAAGCCAAAATTTGCCCAAGGAGAGTTTACAGCTATTACGTAATGAACAAGGTCATTGGAAGAGGAATTGTAAAGCTCTACTTGGAAGATTTGAAGAAAAGAAGAGTAGCAAAGTACCACTCTGAGTATTTATGTTATAGAAGTTAATCGTCTATACCTTCATGGGTATTGAATCTTAGATGTGGAACTCATATTTGTGTAAATGCGGGGCTTGCGACCTTGATAGATCATTAGTTAAAGGCGAAGTGGACCTCACGAGTGGGAATGGAGCAAAGTTGCTGCATTATCTATAGGGTTATGATTTGACTTTGCACAGATGACTTGTTTTCCAATTAAAGAGAATTGTTATTATGTGCTGTTGTGAGTAAAAACATTATTCAGTTTCTTGTTTAGGCGATGGATGGATTCCTTTATTATTAAGAATAATATTTTCTCCACTCTATAATGCGAGACATTTTATGGGAATGCTCATTTTATCTAATGGTCTCTACGTTCCAAACTTGGAACAACCCAAGCCCATCTATAACATCGATACTAAGAGGTTCAAGTCCAATGACTTGAATCAAACCTACTTTTGGCATTGTCGTTTAGGCCATGTCAATGAGAAACGCATCTTGAAGCTCCTTTAAGATGGGCTAATACATTCATTTGGCTTAGAGTCATTTGAAACATGTGAATCTTGTTTACTAGGCAAAATGGCTAGAGGCTCCTTCTTTGGACCTTTGTGAGAGGAGCTAGTGACTTGTGGGCATATACATACGGATGTTTTATGGACCCGATAGAAGCAGAGGGAGGTTATCGGTACTTCATTACTTTTCTTGATGACTTTAGTAGATATGGTTACATCTACTTAATGAGGCATAAGTACGAATCATTTTGAAAAGTTCAAATTATTCGAATGAAGTATAGAATCGGCTTGGAAAGAATATCAAAACATAGATTTGATCGAGGTGGTGAATATTTAAGCGAAATTTCTATGATCATCTGGGATTGCATTATAGTTTCCTGACTCACTCCACGGAACACCCTGATGGAATGGTGTATGCGAAAGAAATCGAACTTTATTAGATATGGTTCGATCTATGATGAGTCAAATAGATCTTCGATATCCTTCGAGGGATATGCATTAGAGGAAGCTGTTGCGTTCTTGTGGAATAGAATTCCATCGAAGTGGTTGAGAAAACACCCGTATGAGTTGTGGGAGGAAGCGTCTTGGTTTATCTTTTCTCAAGATTTAGGGTTGTGAAGCTTATGTAAAGCGTCAGGCTTTTGATAAAAATTTAGCATCGAATCACGGTAAGTGCTTATTTGTGGGGTATCGAGGAAACAGGTACTACTTTTACATCACATCCCGAGAACAAAGTGTTTGTTGCTCGTAATGGAGTCTTTTTGGAAGAGTTCATTTCAAAAGAGTCGATGGGAATTAAGACATCTCTTGAAGAAGTTGAAAACGACAATTGCCCTTGAGCCTTCCATGGAAGTGCATGACTCTGACCGAGTTTTGAGTAGACATCTTAGCGAGGCCGAAGGTCGATCAAGATTCATCATGAGCCCGAGATATGGATTTCTTGTAGCCCGGCGATAAAGCCGCATAGAACTTGTGGATGCAAAGATGAGCCCGTAACCTATCATGAAGCAATGATGAGCACATATTCTGAAAAATGGCTTCAAGCAAGCGAAATCCCGAATCTCAAATCAATGTCACGATAACCGGGTTTGGAATTTGGTAGATCCACTGAGAGTCTTCAAGGTCATTGGTTGTTAATGGAGTTCATGAATCAAACATGATATGACCTTCAAGTCTCGACTTGTTGAAAAGGTTTCAAACAGGCTCATGGTATTGACTATGATGAGACTTTTCACTGTAGTTATTCTTAATTCTATTAGGATTCTTCTTCTGTCGGCTGCGTACTATGATTCACGAGATTTGTGAATGGATGTCAAAACAGTGTTTCTCAATGGAACTTACTTGAGGATGTGTACATGACACAACTTGAGGGTTTTATCGATCCTAAGTATCCTAATAGGGTGTGTAAGCTTCAAAGATCCATTTATGGATTAAAGCAGGCTTCACGAAGCTGGAATCTTCGTTTTGATGAGGCTGTTAAAGAGTTTGGCTTTATGAAAATGAAGATGAGCCTTGTGTATATAAGAAGGTTAGTGGGAGTGCAATGGTTTTTCTTAGTCTTTGTATGTGCATGACATCTTACTCATTGGAAATGACGTACACCTTTGCGGAGTGTCGAGTCTTGGTTGGGGGAAATGTTTTCAATGAAAACTTAGGCGGCAGCCTACATCCCTAGGCGTAAGATTTATAGAGATAGATCTCAACGGTTACTCGGCCTGAGTCAAAGTGGGTACATAGACAAAGTGCTAAGAGGTTTAGCATGCAAGATTCAAAGAGGTTTTGCCCGATGTCGTGGCATTAAGCTCGGTAAGTCCTCGATGTCCCGACCATGGAAGGATGAGAGAGAGCGCATGGATAAAATCCTATATGCTTTGGTTATTGGTTCTATCATGTATGCCATGCTTTGCACTCGACCTGATGTCTCCTATGCCTTAAGCATGACAAGTAGATTCCAGTCAGATCCAAGTGAATGTTACTAGATATCAATCAAGAATATCCTTAAGTACTTGAAGAACGAGGATATTTTTTATCACATGAGTGAATGAGAGCGGGCTAGTTATAAGTGGTTATACTAATCTTTGGTTTCGGTCGACTTAGATGACTTTATAGATCGCAATGCGGTTTTTTGTGTTTGTTTGAATGGGGTTTGTGAGTTGGAGAAGTTCGAAGCGAGACACGAGTGGCGGAGTCCCGCTGAAATTTGAGTACATAGTTTTGCCTCGGATGCAGCTAAGGGGCGGTTTTGATCAAAATTTTTCGTTTTTAGGCGGGTGTTGTTCCTGGCATTACAAACCCGGTGGAGCGTCTGTGTGAGAAGCGATAATGGGCTATGGCTCGAAGCCCGAGCCTAGATCACATCGGCGATCGAGCACGTACTCGGCGTTTCCACCTCATCGTGAGATTATTGAGAGAGGAGATGTTAAGATATGTAGAGTTCATGCGGTAACAATGTGCGATCCTTTGACCCAGACCTCTTCCACGGTCGAAGCATGATAGTCATCTTAGATCGATGTAATTCGATTTATGCTTGATTGGGCTTAGAGGCGAGTGGGAGATTGTTAGTGATATCTTTATGGCACAGTAGCATATACATTGTCATTATATGTTTATATACATGAGGCATTTATCATTTATCTTGTTAAATTGTGGTTTAACTTGATAAAATCAGATATTTGAATAGTTGGCTCGCTTTATGTGTCATCAAGTATGTGACGATGGTAAAACCTTAAGGGCATAAGAACACTATTCTAAATAGTCCATAGTCGATCATTATTGTGGGAATAATAGTGGTAAGACTGTCTCATGTTTACGAGAAAAGACCACGTTTTTCTTTGGTCATGAACATAAGATTTATAGAACATAATGTATTAAATTCATGTTATTAGATGACACTGCTACGAGAAAATACTCACGCTGGATTATGTCATCGATGGTCTCATTCACCGATGGTGATATTATGGTATGACCTGAATTACCATAGTTCTACGCTATGAACCGTGTCTTGCAGCGTAGCTCGATGACGTCTTTAACGAGGATAGTGTCTGTTGTGGTTTGGCATCGCGATGCGAAATCATGTGGAGGAATGTGGTGATAGTAGAAGGGTATCTTAACTCTTAATTGGTGAGTGTCTATTGGCCTCTGTGATAAGTAGAGATTGAGAAATGCATGACCATGCTGAATGAGATTGATAGGAGTTATCAATATCATTTGTTCAGTCGAATCTTGAGAATCGAGCGATTAAGTTGTATAAAGATGACTTCATCGTCTTTGTGTGTAATCAGAACCATGAGCAAAGGTTTAATATCATACTATGGTAAGGTTTTTGAGTCATCGAATTCACTTGATTCAGGTGAATTATAATGTCTTGCTAGAGACCTGGTATAACTTGTGGGCTTAGAATATGATTTGGGTCTCTTGCAACAAGTGAACTATAGAGATCTACAGTAAGAATGAGCTATAATGGGATGTTGAAGAACTCTCTTTGCCGTGATTAAGCCAAACTGACATATCAGTTGATGGAATTTGGTTTTAAATTTGTTTAAAGGAGTGGTTCTTTTAGTGGGCGGTTTTTTGAAGGGTATTTTAGAGTTTTGGAAGACACTAAGTTGTCTTTGGTTTATCAAGGACAAGACCTATCATAAGGTACTGCTTATCCATCCATCAATAGCCATTCATGGATACCTTTGGGGCGTTTGCACAACATAAATCTTAGCTGTTGCTCTTTGGATCGTTTCGAGAAAGTAGCTGTTTGTGTTTCAACGTGTGTGTGATCAGAAAATCGGCAATAGTCGAAAAGAGTTAGATTAAAGAGAGAGGTAAGATATGGATTTCCTTGAGTTCATTGTTTAGTTTCATTCAGTTTCCTTGATTCACGTTGTTTAGTTTCATCAAGCCTCTTGGATCGATGTAGTTCGTTAAATTTTTTTTTTATTTAAACTCATTTTCTTATTACTAGATTCCAACATCTCCATCCTACATGTCACTCAGGCTTCAAAAATCGAGAAACGAGATCTGGTCATTTTTTTCACAGAATTATGACTACTAATATTAAACAAGTAGCTTCAAGTCAATACCAATTAAATAAATCCCAAACATTCCTAGCCTTGACCTTCTTTCAAGTTGGCTTGAAAATAATAATCAACATGATCCATTCCGGATGGAGCTCGGTTTTCATGGATCCTGAAAATAATATTAGTAAGTAAATGAGTAAATTCCTTGAGGTGTAAATGATGAAATAATGAACTCATAAAATTTAAATTAATTTAATCAATAGTAATGAAAAAAATTTTCACAGTGAACCTTTCGAAACTTCACACCAGATTATTGTTCAATCACAAAAAAGAACCCCAGCTAAAAATGATACTCTAAAAACCCCAAACAAAAAAAAATAATATCACAAAAAAAGTCTCGACTGAAGTTCTGGTTTGAAGAAGAATGTGCCATTGCCTTAGATGCGTCTAGTTATAGATTTTCAAATGATGGGCCACACTTCTAGGCACTAATTGTGGATCCCTAAAAATTCTAGCCCAATTAGTAACTTTGTCACGATATAGAAAGTTCTGTGGAGACAAAGTTTTCATCTTTGTTGCCCAGCATCTTGTCATGGCATGCAATTTCTGTTGTGACATATTTTTATGCTCTTTTCTCGAATTCTATCATGACATATGTTGGCAATGTTGCGAAAATTTTTAGGTACCTTGCAGCTTGAATACTTGAATAGTGTGTCGCGAAAGCAAATTCTTTGTCACAATTGAGTTTCCTTCTGTTGCACTGCTTTGTGTTGCGACATAGAATTTTATTGTGTGATAATGGGGGATTTAGTCTTTTCACTCTTTTATGTCATGAAACCCTAGCCTTCCAGTTGTTATGATAGAATTTTACCTTGAGTTCTTCATTCATTGTCGTGACGTAGTAAAGAGTGTTGTGAAATTATCTTTGTGGTTCTTTTCAACGCTTTCGCAAGCTGATGCAAACATTGGCAAACGACCAGAGTTTCGCGGTTTCTGGAGTGCATTTGTGCGATAGACTTTTTCTTTGTCGCGACAATAGTCTTTGATTCTGATCCTTGATGATGTTTTATTGCAAAATTAAAGTCTTAGTGTGACATATTGTGCCGTTGATCTCATGTCTCTTCCGTTTTGTGACCATAGCTTCCTTCTTCCATAATTAAAAATCTCTTACTTTCGATAATTTTATTGTGGCTATGTAATCTTCTTTTGTCATGACGAGGAGATTTCTCTACTTTGTTTTCTTTCTACGTGTAACATACGAGTTCCATGTCTTTCTTCTGTAACACGGCTCGTGTGGTAGCCATCTTCGTCATGTGACGATTTCACTTCAACGCCTCGTAATTTGATGTGTCTTGTGACTTAAAATTCTACTGTGAAGCTCACAAAGTCTTCACTTATCCTTCATTTGTTGGCTTTGATTGACTGTGTCCGCGACATAGTTTTTTACGTAGACCATCTCATCGCATGACGATCTTAATCATATTTGAAATGTCGTCATGACATAGAAAGGTCTTATTCATGAGACACTTTGTCTTGATACGTCTCATTGTTTTCTACTTCTGTCTCGATGCATGGTGCTCTCGTGATGGAGCTTATAGCTATCTTCAGATTCTTTATCGCTGACGGTTGGCGAAGAGATCTTCAGCGACATGAGACAACTCTATATTAGATTTGATGGTGTAACATGAAGTTGAGAATGTGTGTTCATTTCCTTCTTTATCGTTTATCTCTGCATGACTGTTGTGACGTAAAGAATCAAGTTCTCAGCATGTTGAAATCTAGTCAGGATCATAAAGTATTATGTGCGATGATCTTTTAATTAGTTTGGTTAAACGCATCTTTGTTGGGCATAACTCATGGCTGGTAGTTTGGGTTCTGTGTGACATTACAGAAAAACCTCGTAGTGATAGAAAGATTATGCTGACCGATTTTGATTTTTCTTCAGAATTATCTGCATATTAACATAAAGCTCCGTAAAGGATTGGTAGATATTCCATAGTCGACATTAAGGTAGTTATGACTTCACAAGATTGTGCTGAAAATGGATAAAATATATGAGATTTAGAACTCAATCGCTCATGTTCTTTTGGGCGCTCTGCTGTGGAACCACATGTTTGGAAGCTCATAATTCTGTGAGGTCTTTTCACGGGGGATCTGTCCTTCTATTGATACCAAACACATATTACATGTGCTGTTTCGATCAGTCATGCGAGCTCTATTGGACATTTGGTCGTTTGCGAATTACCTAATCATAACCTGGCTTGTAGTGTCAGTTTACCCGACCATGCACTCACCCACCGACCAATCTGATATCTGATATATACGTATAAATATGCCATTGCTTTGTTGCCTCCATATCACATATATTATGAATATTATATGGACAATTTAATGTTTATGCATATCTGACCATCTGGAAATTATATCAAACATGCATATAATTTCCCTACATTAACTCATTCATGTAAATGTATTACACAAGCATATATCAACATCATTACTTAGTCAAGTAATGAAGCACTTTATCCTCTAGGCTAAATTATGACATAACATGTCCACAAAATAGCCTACAAAATTCCATGTAATAGCCATGTATACACATACAATTCATCACATGTCAATATATTAATACAAATATCAACATTTCATCAAATAAACGCTCTTCGTGTATGCGATTTGTACACTGGTGTTAATAGTCAAAAGAAAGGAATTTTCAAGCAACGAATGTGAGAAACTAAATGGCTATCACTAGCATATTGATAGATTCTAGACTCAAAGAGCTTTTCATAGATTCTAGGCTTGCGAATACGGTTTTTGGAGCAAGAAGAAAGATATGGTCGTCCTAAGTTGAAGTACTAAAGACCACACTATTGCAATCAACACAATTATGTGAGGATTTCTTGGAGAATTTTAGCCAGACTATCACAAATCATACTGACAAATTAAACTTTGGAAGTAATACTTTAAACCAGCTGCAAACCCATCTATTCATTAACATAGCATAACAGGTGCATAAATCAGCCCAAAGCTCAATAGCCCCCAAAAAGGCTGAAATAAACCAAGTATGAAGGAATCCTACCTCTTGAAGCATTAGCCCCTCGTCGAAAAGACTTTACTCCTTGGTCCCAGCGAGTTAGGCCCGTCGACTTTTCAATATTTGAGGAAAAGAAACCGCCGCCTCAGCTTCCTCTGTCTCTCTTTCCTTTCCTTTTCCTTTATTTTTCTTTCTTTTCTCTCTTTCTTTCTTATTTCCTTTCTCCTTTCACTCCTTTCTCTTTTCCTTTCCTTCTCCCCCTCTTTATCTGAGGTGATTCCATTTGTAGATAATTTGACATTCCATGCAAGTTGACACATGGCTTTCCATGTGTCACTTCCATGGCTTGCCATGTGTTACTCACATGGCTTGCCATGTGTTACTCACATGCTTGCCGTATTGATACGGACACGATGCATAGAAAGCGTGAAATTCCTAACTATCTCGAATTCAAACGAGTGGCACAGACAATAATTTATGGGGCGAACTCTGTGAGATTAAGTTTAGTCGTCAGGATTTAAAACTTGAGGAGTTTTTCCTTTGTTGTGTATTGACAAATCATTGTTTTACCTTCTTTCTTTTTTTTTTCTTTAGAAATTTTCAATTTTTTCCCAAGTTTTACACTTTTTAATTATGAGAGTTTTGAACCTCTCTCATTTTGAGAAGTTGATCCATCATTCCTTAAAAGAAATAAAAACTCATAGACAAGTTTGGGCCTTCAATTAGAGGCCCATTATTTATTACCTCGCTGGAGTTGGAGACTCCCACTTTATGAAGCAGGCCCTCCTCCCTCTCTCACTTTCCATTATGGGACTCAAATAATCCACAAAAAGCTACTATCCCAAAAGCATGGGGTTCTACAAATATGTCTGCAGTGAGTTCATGAGTGTAATGAATGCAAACAATGAGTGAAACAAATGTGCGAAAAGTGTGTTAAAATAAGATGAACTCAATCAGAAGAAAAGACCCTATTGAGTCAAGAGAAAAACACTGTGATCAAGCCAGGAAACGGCAAATGTGACAAAACAATTTAAAAGCAGCAACAAAAGAAAATGTAGCATAAGCGAGCTTAGAAGTCATGATGAATTGGCAGCCTCAGAATGATCTGCAAAGTGGCGGGAAGAGAATCAGTAATGCGGTAATAGTTGGACACTTGTGAATGCGGTAATCAAGGAACTATGAGCTCTATATAGCAATAAAGAACAAGGTGACCAACGAATCAAAGCTTACGTACGCTTAGTCAGAAGGGCGCGTAGCGTCAGTAAGAAGAGCTCGGAGACCAATGTGACTAGGTAATGTAAACTCATGTGAAAGAATAGATTTGAACTCCAAAATGAAAAGAATGGCTCTGAACACCAAAATGAAAATAATAGCTCTGAATGCCAAAATGAAAATAATGGCTCTGAACGCTATTGAGTTTGACCAATTTGATGTATATGTAATATAATTGAGGAGTGGAATGTGTTAATACTAAAACTTAATTTTAGTAAAAATAAGTATACTCAAAACTGAAATGAAAAGTATTGCAGCACTCCAACCCTTTAAATAAGTGCGGGTCATACAAGTAATAAAGTGGACTCTAGGAATTAGGATATAAATGCCCACGAGATTGGAGGTTCTTTAATTGGAATTTGATGCAGTTACAGGGCTCTTCCTTATTTAGCGACCAAGTAGGATCTTCAAGAATAAATCAATTTAGTGGAAATATGAGCTTAGGTTAAAACTAATCCTAAAAATCTGCAAATAAACAACTACTTATTCTAAAGGTTTGAAGAAGTCACCTAAGGATGAGGATAATTATTTGCAAAGCAGTTTGCATTTCTTTGAAAGTGCAACATTTGTGAGTTGAATCTTCAGGTTTGTCGAGAAGCTGATGGCAAGCCTCTTCAAGTTTCTCACGGCTTTTCTGCATTTCACTATCTATTTTCCACCATATTCCTTTTAGAGACAATGGGTCACAAGCCTTCTTATAAGGCTGGCACTCTTTAAGATTTGATTGTTTTTCTTTTCCCAATACTTCTGACCATTTCTCGGGGCCCGAAAAATTCTTGCCCCATAGGCAGGAAAATGCAAGCCTTCTCAGTATAGTGGTATCGTCCTTCAAATCTAATAAATTTTTCTATCTAGTTGATTAGATCTTTGCTAACACACGAATCAAGATCCTTTCATCGGGCCAGGAGAAACCTCGATCAATTAAATTGATACATCGTCTAATTAATCCCTCACACAGTAAGTGGAAATTGGTGATCTATCAAATTCTTTGATTCATTAATTCCAGATATTAGTCTAACATACCACAAGATTCTAGCTCTTTGCTCTCAGGGAATCTCCATCTTGTGTCACTCGGAGGGCCTCCTTGGAGAATGACGAATCTGACTCTTTTTTATGGTATAGCTACTAATATTCCGAACAATTCATTATGTAAACATACCAATTATATAAATTTAACTCAAACCCACAAAATAATGAAAAGCGCAAATACGAATGTTCAACAATTAAACTAGCCTAGAGGGTGTTTTAATGTTCCATTCTTTGAATTCAATCACATCCTTAATCAAAGCAAAAGTAAGAAAATGAAGAAAATCAAAAGAAAGAAGAGAGAAAAATCTGAATTTCAGAGAAACTTAAATCTTCTCCTCATCAAATAAAGAATTGAATATGCGAGTGCAGCCATTGAAATCTCTTATTAGAGCAAAAATATGTCTAAAACTACTCAATGTATTAAAAATAAAAATGTGGCAAGCTAAGAAAATTAGCGGTTTGAAGAAAAATGTGAGAGAGAGAAAAATCGGATTCATAGCTTTAATCTTTGTCACGAACCTTGGTGAAATGCGAATCTACATTATCTATTGCAAGAAATCTTGATAGGAAATAAGAATTTGGCTGAAGCCATCAGATATGTTGATCAAGATCATACTGAAAAGTGGGAAAAATGGGCAGTCTAGGAAACCCCCTGAGGAAGGGCTCTCCCGATCTTCAGCTTGCCTCTTTACCTAAGCAGTATATATGTGGTCTGAGGGTGAAATGGGCTTGAAATTAGGTCAAAATATCAATTTTCGGCCTTTTGGGTTTCTCTGGCGTTTAGTGCGTGACACAGAGTCTTTTATTAGCGACACCATTTTTGTCGTGACACGTTCACATACGCGACTAATTTTACCACAGACGTGGCCCAGTTTCTTCTCTAGCAACCAGGGCCATAACTTCTTACGTTTAACTCCAGATTTGGGCGTGTAGTACTAAATTCGGAAAAGCTCTTTGAATTAGAATACGACTGTAAATTTGAACCATTTGATGTTCCCAGATATTTTACTTTTACCTGTCTGTCTTTCCCAGTAGCGTATTTGTATGAGACTCCAGTTGACTCTTCTTTTTGGAAATAAGTACTCATTTCTTGCCAAATCATTTGCTTTTCTTCAATAATCCTACAAAACCAAGTTTAGAAATTTTATGAGTTTTACATGAATATGATATAAAATGCACAAAATAGCATGTGAAGTGGAACAAAACATAGATTAGGTTTTGCTTTAAGTCAAACACCTAAACTTGAAGTTTTGTGTCCTCCCAGCGAAAGAAAGTTGCGATACGAGCAAATGAAAAGGAAGGTTCATTCCACCCTTTTTATTTAACCATGAGTAATCCAAACTTTGCGAGGGGTATGTGTGATGTGTGTCTCAAAGTGCCCTTACAGGGAATATAGAGAATATGATCGAGAATAATTTATTCATTTTGATGATGGAATTATTAATAATGAACAAATTTAGATCATGGTTCTCTTAGTGTGTGTGTGTGTGGTCTTCCCCTATCCAAACAATTTACAAGGTAGATGAGTTTATGAGATATGAGATAAGTCATTGGATCTCCTAAAGATAATTTATTTAGGTTCCATAAACATTGTTCTTATCCTCTCTCCATAATGTAGGCACACACAACTCAGATCAAGTAGGTCTTTATAAACATGTGTAAAGGCTTAGGTGAGGTAGTTGACGTCATTTAGGCTAAACACCCAAACTGCTGCCTATTTTTCTGCATTGATAACTCCTCCTGTCTGAGTTCTTACCATTGACAGTAACATAACTCTCAAACACCCCAATCTGTTTGGGTTATCATTGTACTCTCGTATCACTTTTACTGCTAAGTCAAATTCTTTCAACAAACACGAGAAGCCTTTTCTTTAAGACAAGGTTATTAGAGTGGTATAATATCAAAACCCCTTAGCTTTTCTACCTTGTTATGCGAGCTTTAAATCGTGGCTCGAGACCGATTGGCCTTAGGGTGGGTGTTGAGACACCCCTTAGGATTACTTGCTCTGGGAAGGAGAATGAGGCTGAACTCACTCCTCCTTTACTTTTTTTTGTATTTTTGCTTCTTTTACATTATATTTTCTTTTTTTTTTTTTTTTTTTTTTTTTTTTTTTTTGACAATCTCTTTTGATTTTCAACTTAATATTCAACCAATTTGGAGTTATTTTCCTGTGGAAAAATAACTCCCTAGCTTTGCTCTACCCACATTTCTCAATTATGTTAAATCCTCAATATTATGGGTGAGTTTAGTTATTTATTAAAGGGATAGTGACAGTATGGGAAGGTTATTGTGGCTTCAAACTTGGTTTTTATAAATAGAAATTTTGACTCTTTAGGCTCGACATCTTGGTACTAGAGAGATATGCATGCATATTAATGAGGTTAACTTGAAAGGCACAATCTTTCGATGATGGCCTATATCATTTCTCAATTGTTGTGTTGCTGTGATTTAGCCTCAATGATAATAGAACAGTTCTAGAACCTGGAGATCAAAGTGGATGGTTCTCATAAACCTTCTCTAACTAGAAAAAGCGCTTTTCAAGGGTACTTGTGAGCCACGTGCCATGGTTTGAAAACATGTCAATAGCCTATTAAAGATAACTCATTGCTTATTAAAGTCTTTGTGTCTCTAATATTGTCCATGTGCCAAGGGTTTGTTATGGTCATATTGACATCACAACAACTCCAAGAAAAACTCAATTAACTCAATAAACTCTAACTAAAAAAAGGAAATATACCAAACTAAGATGTAGACCATGAAGCATCGAAACAAAGTCATTATCGGAAAAGCACGAGAAAATTTCATCTCAAAGTTGTCATATACAACGTGTGAGATTAATGACATGATAAACTGACAAAATAAAGCATCCCCAAACTTTGAGATGAACATTGTCCTAAATGTCTAGCAATAAGAGCAAAGAGCAATAAAGTAAAGGTAATAAAGGGTTGAAAAGTGAACTCCCTTTGTAGTTTAGCCACTTTGAATAGGAACATGAGGATTATCAAACATTGACATTGGTGTACTATGATCACTCTTTGCTTCTTTGGAGCCATGTTAAACTGGCATTTTCTCGAAACGCTTGGTGTGCACCTTCCTTCACCTCAAATGAGTGAGTTTTGATTCTTCAAAAGCCTCCTTGATACATTAAATCACTCCACAATCATGATGATGCAGCGAACCAAAAAATAAACAACCGAAACACAAAAATTTTCTTCCATTGTAACTCCTCTTTGATGCTTGCAGGAATGATGGATGGAAAATTGGGGGTTCAACAAGGTAAGTTTGTGGGTTTGTGATGGGTTTTGAAGCAGAAGATGATGAGAGATGGATTGGGGAGAATGTGATTTGATTTGAGTGGATGGGAGGAAGGGTGAAAAGTGGTTAGAAGTTACAAGGTTGGAGGAAAGAGTATGTGCAGATAGAGTATAAGTAGGAAAGAAGAAAAATGGGTTTTAAGGGTTAAAGCCTCTGTTTTCATTATTTGTGGTCTTCAGTAAGTCAATGATCTGCTCGTACCACAGTTTTTATCAACTTGTTATACTAAGTATCTCGCTTCATTTTAGCTCGAATTGGATAATGTGGACTGGATTGGAAAGCCCTTTCAATGTGAGTGTGCTCATGGGCTGAGGTGAGCAGGCTGGAGCCCTCAATCCAATACAGAAAATCAGAATGTTCAATGCTGTCAGTGTGAAGATTTCTTGATCATATTGGGTTCTCCTTGCTTTATCTCTTGCCCATGTCATATCCTTCAAAAGTCTTCGTATATAGAATTCCTCAGTAGAAGCCCTTATTACTTTCATTCTGTATTAAACTCATGTCTATTGTCTTCAATTCTCCTCAAGCATGATCACATGAACCTTCAGCATATTTGGAGTTCAATTTGGTTCTTTTCATCTCAAAAACACGAAATTTGATGAACATCTACCTCCACTCCGTTTTTTGACACTTCAAGCACTTTACTGTTACATCAACCACTTTCCAACTTCTTGCCTTGGCTCTCTTTGCAAATAGTCATGACAACCTTGTTGACTTCAAACATCTTATTCTGAAAACACTAACAGCAAGGGTTAAAACACTTCTTTGCATTTCATCGTGATAAAACCATGAATAAAACCTTCAAAAAATGAGAAAGAAAGAATGGATAGAATCGTTATTACTTAACTTAGGTTGCACTCCCGAAGCTGCTCGTTTTTAGAGTCGGTGTTAGACTCATTGGAAAAGTACTAGTGCTTCCATTTGACGATCATTCATGCTTGGAAAGCACTTCATCTTCATATGAATTCATTTCGAGGATGCTTTCTTTGGACTTTGAAGAGGGAAAAACTCAAGTCCCAGCACAGTATGGCTGGTGGTTCAGCCTGAATTTCTTCCAAAAACCTGATCCCTCTATGTGATGTGATGTAAACACATTTTATGCTTAGGGCCCAATTCAGGCGTGCCACTTTTGATTGAAACAATTTGCGAAATTTTACGCACATGGCTCTTTCTTGCTCGTCGAAAGGTAATAGTTGGTGAAAATTGAACTTTGCGTTCTCTCACTACAACAAAGTGAGCTCCCTTGTTGATGTCAATCCATGCTTGGCTTGAGGAAAAGAAGTGGTCTTCTTGGTATATAAGAATTTTGTAAATCCTTGATACTTTGAGTCACAAATCCATGGGAAGGTAAATGTGTGATCTTCCTGACGTTTTCAATAGCTACCACTTGACTTTCTTCTTCAAATGTCAATTTATCCACTATTGACTTTTCATTCTCTAGTTGTTTAGGTGCCTTTTTCTCAATTTCCATCATTTTACCTTCTTTCCTGGAAATTTAGGAAGAGTTTACACCTTTGCTTTCGAAAGGTATCGATGCATTCTTTGGGATTTGTGAGTGTTGCTAGGAGGAGAGGTCTAGAGAATTTTTCCTTGAATGCTTGGACCAGGTGTCTATTTGAGCTTCTGCATTTTTCAATCTGGCACTAGTGTTGACTTGTAAGGCATCTAAATGCGGAAATTCTGCTCATGAAGATTAAATCATCTTCTTGTGTTCCTTATATATACAGATAAAAAATCTGCTCCTTAACGAGGAGACAACTCTTCTCCCTCTTGATGTGAGTTTGAACTCCTGAATGGCAATACTCCTTGTTCCATGAGTGAGTCATTAGTGAATTCTTGAGTCAATTGATTGAAACTATGGTTAACAGCTACCTTGGAGGCAAATCTATCTTCTATTGAATGTTCCTCCATAAAGTACCAACAAATAAGAAAGAAAAAACAAAAGAAAATAAACTATAAAATACTAATAAAAAAAAATTAACTAAAAAACAAATCACAGCAAAAAATTAAAAATAAAAATAAAAATTGCCTAAAATTGTAAATTGGATTTCTTCAAAATGTCCTTCGATGAAAATTCATTTAGTGTAATCCCAGGCAATGGCACGAAGCTTGTTGAGTTTGACAGTGATGTATATGTGAAAATATGGTCCAAGGGGTGAATGTGGTAAATACTCAAAAACTGATTTAAACAATAAGTATATATTTGAAATGAAAAATGTACAGCACTCAAACTTCCCTTTCATGGTGTGCGGATGTCTGATAATAAAGTGGACTCTGAGGTCTTGGGATATCGTCTGAGTTGAAGTTCTTTCTAATTTGAATTTGATCACCAGATAAGGAGCTCTTCACTGTTTGAGAACCATTGGATGTGAATAAATCAATTTAATTGAAACAAAACTGATTATTAATCTAAAAATCTGCAAATCTTCGCAATTCTAAAGGTTTGAAGAAAGTCTACTAGGGATAGGATAATTATTTACAAAAGCAGTTTGCATTTCTTTGAAAGTGCAACATTTGGCAAAGTTGAATGCTAATTTGTGAAGCAATGTAGTATAGCTAGAGGATTTCTCTTAACTATGACCTACTATCTAACACATATATTCTTTCCCGGAGACAAAATGGGTCCTAAATAATACTTGTAAATTTGGCACTCTTTAAGATTTGATTGTTTTTTTTCAATACTTCCACAGCCATTTCTCGGGGCCCAAGAATTCTTGCCCCCATGACGGAAAAATGCAAGCCCTTCTCCAAGTAATTGGTATCTAGTCCTTCAAATCTAATAAAATTTTTCTGTCTGGTGATTAGATCTTTGCTAACACGGGGATCAAGAGATCCTTTCATGAGACTGGAGAAACCTCTTATCAATTAAATTGATACATCATCTAATTAATCACTCACCATGAGTAAGTAGTGATCTATTATCAGAATTAATTTTCAGAAGTTCATTAGTTCCAAGATATTAGTCTAACATGCCCACTAAGTTATTAGCTCTTTACTCGAGGAATCCATCTCTGTGTCCTTTCAGGAGGCCTCTGGAGAAATGACGAATACGACTCTTTTTTGGGTATAGCTACTAATATTCAGAACAATTCATTATATGAGTGATGCCAATTATATAATTAAGTATTCAAACCCACGAATAGAAAAGCTTATACAAATGCGAATGTTTCAACAATTAAACGACCCTAGGGTGTTTAATGTTCCATTAACTAGTTCAGTAAATACTAATTAAGCAAAGAAATGAAATGAAGAAAATCAAAGAAAGAGAAAAATCTCTAGATTTGAGCTTCAATCTTCTCCTCAACAGTAAAAATTGAATATCTGAAATCTGACGAAATCTCTTCAATAAATAAAAAATATGCTCTAAAACTACTCTAAGATATATTAAAATAAAAATCTGGCAAACTAAGAAAATTGTGAGTTTGAGAGAAAACCATGAGAGAGAAAAATCTGATTCTTAGCTTGATCTTTAATACGACATGGTGAAATGCGAATCTGCCTCTGACAGAAATCTTAATGGGAAATAATGCCTTTAAAAACCACTCTAAAATCTAAAACAAATCAAAATCTCAGAAAAAACTGGAAAAATGGGCAGTCTAGAGAGAAAAAAGAAACCATGAGAGAAACTCTCAATCTTTAAAACGCCTCTTTACCTAAAAGCGAAATATATGTGGTCTAGGGTGAAATGGGCTTGAAATTAGGTCAAAATATCAATTTTCGACCTTTTAGGTTTTCTGCGGCGTTTAAGTGCATAACACAGGTCTTACGTCACCATAACATAAATTTTTATGTCGTGACACTATTTTCTGTCATGACACCATTTGCATCGCGACACTGTTTCTATTCGCGACTAATTTTCTAGGCGACAGGTTTTCTTCTCCCCAACTTATCGTGGCCATAACTTCTTCGTTTAACTTCAGTTTGGGCGTGTGGTACTAGTTTGGAAAGCTCTTTAGATAAGAATGCAGCCATGAGAATTTGAACCATTTGATGTTCCAGATGGTGCAAAAATTCATCTTTCAGTAGCCTTGTTGTGAGACTCTCAGATGACTCTTCTTTTGGAAATAAATTACTCATTTATTGCAAATCATTGCTTTTCATCAATAATCTAAAACCAAGTTTAGAAATTTTATAGGTTTGTGAATATGGATATAAGTACAAAATAGCATGTGAAATGAACTCCAAAACATAGATGAGTTTTGCACTCATCAAGCTTGTAGTAAAATAATGGCTCTGGCAGCAGAATGAAAAGGATGGCTCTTAACACCAAAATGAAAATGATGGCTTTGAACACAAGAAATGAAAACCTGACTTTGAATGTCAAAATGAAACGTTTTAAATGACAAAATGAAAAAGAACATCTACGAACAACGAAATGAAAAAAGCGATTCTAGCGTCAAAATGAAAAAGAATGGCTCTAGCGCCCGGAAATAGAAAATAATCACTCTAGTAGGAAATAAAAATATGACTCTGAACACCAATATGAAAATAACGACTCTACGTAATGAAGAAATAGAAAATATGACTCTGGGCGCGAATGAAAATAACGGCTCACGAGCCTTCAGTGTGAAATAAGGCTGCGAACCTTGAAATAAAATAAAAGGTTCTGGCAGCAAGAATGAATATAAGGACTCTAATAGACATAAAACTAATGGCTGAGTCGAAAATGAAAATGATAAGCTCTAAATGTAAAGTAATAATGGCTCTGAACACGAGAATGAAAATAACAGTGAGCTCTTAAAACGAAATAGAAAAAAGATAATAATTAGCTAAAGCCTAATAAGGCTCCTACTTGTAAAAATGAAACAACATTTGAATGCAAAAGAATGAAAAAGAAACTGACTCTGAGCGTAAGATATGAAATACTTGACTCTAAATACCCAAAAAGTAGAAAAAATAAACTGGGCTCTTTGAAATGAAATATGACTTTGAACTTAAGTAGAAAATAATAATGGCTTTAAATCTTAAAATGAAATACGCAAACTCTGACATCAAAAATGAAAATAATGGCTCTGAAAATAAAAATAAAATAATTTTGAACACAAAAATAAAATATATTATATATGAAAAGTAAGGGGGAGAATGAACATAAGGAGCTCTGAATGCAGAAATGAAAATAATGGCCTAAACACGAAAATGAAGAATGACTTTGAGCATCAAAATGAAAATATGTGTGTGACTCTGACGCGAAAATGAAAATGACGATACGGGCGTGAGTGAAAATAACAACTCGAGCATCAAAATGAAAGGCAGGGCTCTGCGCGAAATAAAAATAATAGCTCTATAATGAAATAGAAAATAAGGGCTTTAAATCGAAAATGAAAATAATGGCTCTAATTCCAAAATAAAAATGATGGCTTTGAGCATGAAAATGAAAATGTGACTTTAGATGCCAAAATGAAAGAAGGCTGCAGCTAAAAATGATAATAAAGACTCAAACCAAAATGGAAATGATGACTTTGAACCTCGAAATGAAAGAGCGGCTTTGAGCAGTAAGATGAAAGAACAGCTCTGAAGTACTACCAAAAATGAAGAATAAACCTTTTAAACAGTGGAAGGAAAATAACGTTTAGCGTCAGGAAACTAATAAGAGCTCACGAATGTCAAAAATAAAATAACGACTGATGAGTCCGAAAACTCATTAATTTTAATCCATTTTTGAGTTTATATTGAGAATAATGATGAATTGTCTGCGAGAAGCGATAGTGGCTCTTATTTCAATTTGCGAGGAAAATATATGAAGAAAATCAAATTTTGTAAAAATCATAAAAATCGGCACAACGTAAATTGAAGTCAAAAGCTGATTTAAGAATGGTTCAGACGTTTCAGAATCACGACATCATCGATTTGGCTTTGAAGGCGAAGAATGAGCATTATGATCATGACTTGAAGAAGAAGTTGGACGAGAATGGCCTTGGTGAAGTTAAAGCGGTCGAATGCCCGACGAAGAAGTTCGGCGCGACATGTTGCGATGTCGCGACACCAAAGGAGATAAATGATGTGTGCGCGATACCACCATGAGGTGCGACGGAGATGCGTCTACAAAACCTGAAACCCCGGTAGCCATGGTAAAAGAAGCATGACTGGTTGAAAGAGGACTTGATGTCGCGACCTTGTGGTAATGAAGAATCACGCCAGTGCATAGCTGAAGCCTCGAATCGACGTAGTTAATTAATGAAAAACGAACATGATGTCGCGACACCACTTGGTCGCGGTGAAGGTTTGCTGATGAGCATGGAGGTGACACGAGAATAGAAAGAGATTCTTGTGAAAGATTTTCAGGCCCGAACATAGAGGTCGCGGCGGTTAGAAGAAAATCGTGAAACATCAACCTTGAGATCCGCAAAGATGTCGCGACATCGGTTAATGTGCGACACTCGGTGCATGGTATCGTAGTCGCGGCGTCGCCGTGGTCGCGACATCGATTCTCTGAAAGAAAGGTCATGACGTCCTTGATGCGTTACAGCGACATCGGTGCGAAGAATGGAGGTCGTGACATCATTTAGCTATTGCGACATTAGATCGGGGTGTTAAAGGCAAGAGTCTCGACCCGAGATAAAAGCTTACTGCGATGACGACGAGCGAGTGGCGATGTATGATTGAAATTGGCGACATCAAAAAGCGGCTTCGTAAGCGAACGTTAAATCGCGGCGTGTAAGAAGGTGCGACCTCGAAACAACTCACATATGTTCTAGAGAAATCGCGACAGAGGTGACGTGTTAATTGATGCGGCGACACGCGGAAATGGAGTCACGACATGAACGACAAATGGGCGATTATTTTGGAACCCGTGGGAAGTGCATCGAAGTTGGGCACCACGTAAGAACCATAAATGGCGGTACGCTTATAGAAGGCACGGCTCTTGGCGGCGAAGCGAGAAACCGGGTAGCCCAGAAAACGTGTATTTTAATTTTACATTTCTTTTTCTTTGTTTCTTTGTTATTTTAGATTAGATTAGAAGTAGATTGTTATTTCATTTAATTTGAATCGAGGATTGTTGACTTGACGGGATGCGATTGACGAATAAGTGCACAGTTGGTTTGAAGTCGAGCAAATTTTGGAGTCGAACTTCCGATTTAGTTCTGATAGTTCTTTTGATCGAGGAGCTACGTTGGTGTAATAAGTAATTTAAACCGACTTCGTTGAATTTACTGCATTTGTTGAAGGGTGCCTCTTTCCTGTAGAATTGCTCCTGGTCTATGAACCCGAGTCTTGGAGAATCGCTTCTTTGGTTTGTTATTTTTGTATCAGAATCCAAATATCGATGTCTATACGTAATAGGGTGTTTCATGCTACGATTTTCGGGAGGCCCTCTGGTAACCGGGAAGCGTGCTGAGGAAGTCAGTGAACAATTTCTCGAGAATATCTTAGAACCTAATATTGGGGATCTAATGAATGCTACATGAATTTTAATCGATAAATCTCTTCTCACTTGAAGCAGGAATGAGTTGAATGACATCAATTAAAATGAGGCGGAGAGTTCATCTAGATTCAAGCGATAAGTTCAGATCGGGTGTTAAACGGATCCCCAATCGGGAAGATAGAGCCTATTTTCATGAATTTTGAGGATGAGAAACCGGTATAAGTGTAAACCCGTACTTAACCCAATAATAAGGAGCTAAGGTTTACGGGTCATGTTACAGGTATAAAAAGTATTGAAAAAGAAAATACCGAGGAAACAAGAAACTGACTCAAGAGGATTAAAAGTAGTTATCTAATCCTCTGTCTTGAAAGAAACACAGGAAGATTAGATGATGAAATGTGTCGTTAAGAATCATGGAATTACCATCTTTCCTTGAATGATTCTAAATGGGTTAAGTGAAGCAAAGGATTCTGAGTTTGTGCAGAATTGAGTGTTTATGATAGGCGTATTTTCAAATAATATCATACAAAAATAGCGACTAGTCTATTTCTTTAATTTTTATTTAGTTAACATTATTTCATTTTGTTCTTAGTTTACATATCTTTATTCTTTTATTATTTTAAGGTTGCATAGGAATTTATCAATTGCCTATTATAGTCAGTAGTATAGAGCTTAAGTAGTCGGGGTAGTTACGATTGAGAATTCTTAAGATCTACGTAGGATCGATATCTGGACTTAAATCCCACTTTTATTAGCTTGTTAGAGCTGTACACTTGCGAGAATCATGGATCAAAAACGGAAAGAGATTCATTACTCTTAGGCTTAGTTTTTAATCGATCGTACGAAGAAATATAACAAACAGGTTTCATGGCGACTATTAGCAGGGGATTAGACAATAGTCCTTGAGGTAATAACAGTTATAAATTTGTGTTTATGTTTTTTGATCCATCCTTCTTACTTAGTGAAGAGTTAAACAAACGAAAACAGTTTTGGCGCGTTCTTGGAGATAGAAGAATAGCGTGATCGATATTACCGTGAAGAAGAAATACTAATTTGGACATTTTTAAGAAAAAACGAAAATAGCTTTTCTAACCTGATGTACATTAGTCACTATTTTAACAACACGTATTGAAAATATTTGTTAGGTTTGGCCCAATCCCCGATAATAGTATCTTTTATTTCATGAAAGCCTTTGTGCATAGGAAACGAGGATCGACTGATTCAGCGAGACGGAAGGAATTGGAGGCGGCTCGGGAGCTTAAGAAAGACAAAAAAGAGCAAAGCATGGTATGGCAAGAGACATGACCTTGAGAGGAGCCGGAGGGCGGCGACCGAGAGGGCGTGCGACCTGATGGAGGATTCTGGAGCTGTTATTGAAGAGTATTCTGATCGGACGGCCTACGAGTGGATCTGAAACAGTTTTGAACTAAACCGGCCTTAATTACAATGGTTCGTGGTATCTCAGGTTTGCGATCTGTCCAAGACCCAAAATGAACACGGGAAGATTTCTGTGGGGATGGTATCTGGTGAAGTTGAGCGGTGTGAGACCAGTGATAAAACTGCATCTCTTCCCATTTTCGCTTTGAGAGACATGAGGCCACATGGGCATTACCATGTATCAGCTCTGTTGATGCTAGGGAAGAGTTGGTAGAAACTACTTAGTGATTCTTTCCCCGTCTCTCATATACAGAGAAGGCAGAGAGATAATTGTATTCGAAGCAAAGGGAAGATGAAACACATGTAATAATAAACTCAGGAAAGATTGAATTCTTGAGAAGGGGTGCTTGATGCATGGAATAGACTTGAAGACCCGGATGGATATAGTGTATCACGCTCACAGATGATGCATCGAGGGTATTATCGATATTATCTTTGTGGGCATTGGCTGAGAAGGGATGTTTGCGAAACGGATCGTGGAGGACTGGCAAAATGCAATGGCTCCCATACGGAGTTTCAGAGGTAGTAACGAGAGGGAAGAGTGTGAAGTGCGCAGGCAGATGACGGCCATGGAGGCGGATTGGATCTTTGTAATGCGCTGGGATGGACAAACGAGAGAGGAAAGATGCACCTTTGCTCATGAAATAGGAGGCAGTGAAAGAGAATTGATGAGAAGAAAGAAGTCTTGATGTGCTTAGCGAAAGAGAGAAAGATTCTTATGTAGTCTTTGAGAGGTTAATTTCAAGCGGAAATCCTACAACACATACAGCCTACTTGCAATCGGCCCATGAGCCATGAGAATTTCTCATATGGTGGAAGGGCATTGTATTGGCCCGGGGGATAGCATCCTCAACAAGGATATCGCGGCCACCAGGTTCCGAAGCCGGCGGCAGGTGAGGCGGAAATGAATACGGTCGGGAGGAGGTCCCAGCCATTTGAGGAGCAATCTTGGTTCATGTGGGGATAACAAGAACAATGATGCATGAGCGAAACGCTATCGGCAGGCTTTCAGAGTCTAATGCCCGAATGTTTCGGAAAGATGCTAGTGCTTCAGAAAAATCTAAAAAAAAGACCTGAATCGACGATTGGCCACAGATATGCAAAATCGAACAGGGAACATTCCACAGTGACACCCGGAGAAGAACCACAAAGGCATGAGCGATTCAATTAAAAGTGGAGGGATTGGCATTGCGGAAAGCGGTGAAGAAGTGAGACAGAAAGGGTGAAGGACGGCTGAATTGAACAGATGAAGGAAGAAGTAGTGGAAAATTTAAAAAATTGAAACTTATAATATGATTGCTGCAGACTTGAGTGAAAGAAGAAACAGTTTTCCACAAATTCATGGATCATTTTAAGAAAAAATGAAATAAATATATCCCATTTTGGAGGTGAATCAAATTAAAGTACTCCTTTTTATTAGTGGAAGGTCGTTGAGGCAGAAGAAGAAAGATCTTTGCAAGGAAAGGTATGGTTAGCGTAGCTATCATGATTAATTATCTGCCGACTGACAGAATGAAGACCGCGATAATTTCTTCAGTCATGATTCTCATCAGTGTGGGTTAGCTTGTGTCTGGAGCAAGTATAAGTTGATGCCTCTATCGGGTTGTACGAGACTTAGTTTGAGGAACTAACCCCGACGGCCGATTACATTACAAATGGCCCGATAGATCGATGGCATGGGAGGGCGATACGGAAGATGTGCTCGTCAGGTTGGAAATTCATTTTCGGTAGATTTGTTATCATGCGGATGGAGGGGATAATCCTCGGGATTCCTGTTCTTTGGGAAGACCTTTGCGCCTTAACGAGGGCGCATATGATTGACGTACGGAAAGGTGAGCCCGACACTTTCGAGTTGGGAATAAGCAGTACATTTAATATTAATAAGATGCTGGAACATCTAATGTAGAGGAAAACAGGTTGTATGGCTGCAGAAGCAGCCAGCCTTCTCGATGATGATGAATTACGATTGTATCATTCAAAATTCTATCAATGAGAGTGAATGAATTTTCGGTGCCTTGAGCTTTGATTGTGAAGTTACGCTTGAGTTGTTTAATATTAACAGTCTCAGTATAAATAAGAAAAGCAGTCAAGATGAAATTGGCTTATTAGAACCAGCAAACTCATGGGCGAGCTAGTGCGAAGGGTTAACATTGAAGGTTGCCAGTCATTTGAAATAGGACTTTTTAGAGCGAGAAAAGAAAAAGCCGGTTATCATATCCAGTGCATTGGCCAGTGAAACGAGAAGTTCTTGTCAATTTGAGAAAATACAAGAGCGTTGGCAGTGATTGAATCACGAGAAGGTATCGATCCACTGTTGTATACAAAATATTCTTTTGAAGATAATCGCAACACATTTGAGCATCGAAGGAGAGAGTGAACAGTCATGAAAGAAGTTGTGGAAAAGTTGAATGTCGGTTAAATGCGGGTTTTGCTGTATGCTATATCAAAGCGGTTCTTGGGTAAGCCCGGTACATGTGGTTCCGAAAGGTGGATTCAACTGTAATCAATGAAAAGAGTGAACTTATTCAAGAAGCTACCAATGAGGATGGAGGGTTTGTATCGACTCTGAGAAAATTGAATCACTATGACGAGAAAGGATCATTTTTCCCTTTACCTTTCATCGATCAAATGGATGAGTTGACGAGACACCCTCATTTGTTTTCTTGATGGATACTCTGGATATAACCAAATAAACTGTTGCACACAGAAGATGGGAGAAAACCACTTTACATGCCATTTGGTGCTTTACTTCCAGAAGATTACTTATTAGGAAATTTTATGTAATGCTCAAATTACCTTCTAGTGCATGATGTCTATATTTTCTGATCTAGTAGAAGAAGTTATGGAGATCTTCATGGATGATTTTAAGTGTATGGATCCAGTTTTGAACAATGCCTGCATAACTTGAGCCGTATGAAGAGTCTGGCAAATCTAGCTACGAATTGAGGAAAAATGCTGTTTTATGGTTCTGAAGGGTTGTCTTGGGAGCACACATGGTTTTTAGCAATTTGGGCTTGAAGTAGACAAGCAAAAGGTTTCAATTATAAAGACCTAATGCCACCCTTTATGATCGAGAATGGAAGTTTCTTAGGACATGCTGGATTTTATGAAAGATTTATATCGGAAATTTCTCAAGTAGACACTGAATTCTTTGGAGAACCATGAGTTTTATTTTGATGAATCACCGCGAGAGCATTTGAAGAAATCAAATCAGACTAGTTGAAGCTCCCATCATGTAAAACAGTTAGACAGAGAATTTGAGATCATGTGTGATGCCCGGTGATTTTGTAAGTGATTTGTATTAGAACGAGAAAAGATGAAAAAAAAGTGTTCAAGGCCATCTCTTATCTGTAAACCTTTAATGAAGCACAAAAAAATTATTCTCTTCTTTGAAAAGGAGATCTTTGCGATAGTATTTCACATGAAAAATTCAGGCCATATATTTTGGGGTACCATGTTATTATACACTGTGATCATGCAATGATTAAATGATTTAATAGCAAAAGAAAGGAAGCCAACTAAGGTGTTCGGGTGGGTATTGTTGTAGGGGTGATTTAGAAATTAAAGACAAGAAGAGGCGTGACAATGCGATAGCGGATCCTTGTCAAAGTAGAAGAGTCGACATGCAAGAAAAGGAAGAGGAAATAGCGAGAAAATTTTCGGATGGCGGTTATTTGGTTGTCACTCAAATCCTGCAGTATGCGTGTGCCGTTCTTAGCTTGTGCGATTATGCCACGGAAATTCGGCTACCAGCCGAAGAAAAAGTGGAACTAATAGCGGTACTACATACGGGATGATCCATATTTGTTTTAAAAGGGCTTATCGATTATATGGGTGCGGTGGCGAAACAAGATTTTACAAAGAATGTCATGCATCACCTTATGGAGGACGCTGCAGGAGATAAAACGACCCACAAATTCTCGGTCGAGGGATTTCTTGGCACCTGATTTTAAGATTTGTTTGAATGGGTAAGTTGTGTGATCAATGCCAAGAATGGGAAAATATCAAGCTGAGAAGCATAGAGATGCCTATGAATTACGGTAAGTCTGATTGTTTTGATATTATGAGAATGGGTGGGGCCTTTCGAGTTTTCATTTGGAAATATACCACATACTCCTGGCTGTGGTTATGTATCAAAATGGGTAGAGGCAGACGACTTATCCCAGAATGATGCAATACGAGTTGTGGGAGTTTCTGAAAAGAAATATTCTTAGCGAGATTTGGGACACCGAACTATAATTAGTGATGGAGGAAGCCGTTTTGCAATGGTATTTGACAAACTCATGGCTTGAGATATGGTATCAAACACGTATGAGCTGGCTTATCATCCTTTTTCTCAAAACAAATAGACGGCTGAAATTTCAGAGAAATAAAGAAAATTAAGAAAAATGTGAGTTCTAGCGGAAAGGTGGTCTTTGAGCTTGATGATGCATTATGGGCACTCTGGCCTTTAAAACTCCATTGGAATGTCCTATCTCGAGACTTGTCTTTGGAGAGCCTGTCACCTCCTCTTCCCGAACTAAATCTAAAGCCATGAATATCCAGCAATTTGACTCGATTTCAGCTGGGACGCCGGGACGAGGCGAGAAAAATGAAGTAGCAATCTCAGTATCTCTAAAGATAGAAATAAAATGATCCGAAGTTACAGGAAAGAGTTCAGCGGGGATCGGTTTTGTATTTAACTCCAGGGTTAAGATTATTTCATGGAAGAGTGAAATCAAAATGGGTGGACCATATACGGTAGTGTCGAAGTACTACCTTTAGACGATGTCTTTCGGGTGATGTTGGGGAAGAATTCAAAGCTAATGGGCAAAAACGAAAAACCTTGTCAACCGAGGGGAGAAAGAAAGGGAAGAACTCAGGTGAGTGAAAGCTTAAGCATTTAGTCAATGAAGGACTCAAAAGCGGGCTTGGTAATGGGAGCTGACTATATAGACGATATTTTTAGTTTCTTTATATAGACTTCGAATTTTTTTATTATTACAGCGTTTTGAATTTTTTTTGGTTCAGTCATGATTTGTTTAAATTGCTAGGCTAGTATTAGATTAATTGTCCTTTTTGGAATTATTGTTAACCTCTGGAAATAGAAAATCTGATAGCTCTGAGGCAGTAGGAACAAACTCGAGACTACTCAGCACTTCAGAACGAAGAAACTCGAAAAAGGGATGCACTTTTCTCACACATAAATTTTGTGAGAACTGAATAGAATATGTTTGAATTGATGTGTGGAATGATTAAATGGTCTGCTAGAATGTACGAGTGTAAAGGAGTGGCATGCGATCATCAGAATTGGGGCAAGTCTTGAGACTAAGTCGACAGTTTTGTGTCGCTGGTGAGAGGGATCGAGTCATGACTTAGTCATCTTGAAAAAGGAAAGAACGAGGAGCACAAATCGCGTGATTTTATGTCACAATAGAAATTGGTCGACGAGAACATTCTTAGATTGGCAAAGAGCGATTCCTTCAAAAAAGTGGTGAGAATTGGCGGCGGCACCATTTATGTCATCAAATGCGTGTCGCGACTTTGATGATAACTTGTCCTCCACGATTTACTTATGTCACGACAACGATAATAAGTGGTATAGAGAAAAATATACTTATTCAGGCGGTTTTAATTTTACCTAAATTTAATATTGACACACAGTACGACTGAAATTAAAGTCGCGACGAAAACAATAATAAATGAAGTAATAAGAGCTTACAATAATGATTGAATTGAAGCGTTGAGAAAACTCCCTCCACTACCATCTCAGCTCCTTGAAGCAAATACAACCGCCGTCTTATGTATTCTGCGGTTTCTCGATTCTTACTGAGCCTGAGGTGAACTTCTTCCTAAAACCTTAGATTTCTCTGTGTGAACCTTGACCCTCATCCCGAAGATCTAGAAGTCATGGAGGGTATGCTCGGAGCGAAGGGGAAGTTCTCACGGAACTGAAAGGGAGAGCAGGGGCGTCGAACAGACCGAGAGTTCAACTTGATTACAAAGTAATGGGAAAAGGGAAAAGAAAAACGGCCAGAAAAGGAGAGGAAAGACGAGTTCGTCTCTGTAAGCTTTCTCGTCTGGAAAAACAACATCTTTGGAAAAGGGGTTTGTAGGAGAAAGGGCTTCGGCCAACTCATCTCTCCCCCTTTAAAGGGTGTAGAGGCAAAGAGGGTGGGAAAAGTGCTGAAACATCTCAAAGTGCGGATATGCGTGATTGTTTAAAGAAATTTTGCTCCATCTGATTGGGAGAAGGAGAACTCTGTTTATGTCGGAGGGTTTGGGTGCCTTATGGAGCGGGCGTAATAGTGTGGAATGGAAGGGCGAGAAGAATGGATCCAAAAGTCAAGTTGTTGACGACCTGGTAGGAAGATTGCTGAGAAAATTGTGGACTGATGAGAGTGGGGAAGAAAGAAAAAGGAAGCAAAAAAGACCTGCAGCGAGGAGAGATTTGTGAGAAGAGGCAAAAGTATGGTTTCATCTGAGCCTGCGTATGGTCCCTAAGCATATGCACGTAAAGAGAACAAGCGATCTTCTCTATCTTTATCTTTGAAGAGTCTGAATTGATCTTGGAGCAGATTATTGAAATTCTATAATGAGGTACACTGTGAAGGGAATAAAGAGGTTTGATCCTCATCCAGCGACCTTTATCACGAGGTTATGTGAGGGCTGAATTATGCCAGAAGGAACGTGGGGAAGAAGAGAGATATTTACAAATGCCTCACGGTAACTCTGTGAGAATTAGCAAAGGGCCGAGAATCGAAGAGTATAATAAAGACGATTCGAGAAGAAAATGATAGTAAAGTGAAGGACACATACGGTTCTTTGAATCCCAAGGGAAGAAAGAAGATCCGGAAGTGCATCTAAGAAGAGAATGCCTTCATATTCTTGCAGATGTGAGAGGAAACAGTTGTGAGTCTGTATAGTTTTCAGCCTTTTAGCTCCCACATATGGGGCAGTGATTTGGAGAACACAGTGAAAAGCTCTAGAGACGAGAATAATCAAATAATGGAGATGCTCGATTCCATTCGAAGAGTATGAAAAGAAAGAGAAGAAGCAGTGGAACCTCAATGAAATTAAGAGAAGAGGTTTATGAAAGTGAAGAGAAGGATCAGCAATGGGAAGAAAGAGATGACAGAGAAAAGTATGAGAAGCTGAGATGAAAGAAGAGATCAACAATGTGAAGAAGAGATGAGCAGAATTGAAAGAGCTTGGATGAAAAAGATCTTGGAGCATCGAAGAAAATTTAGAAAGGAAATGGAGGGGGAAAAGATAAAGATCCTGCGGAAGAAGTTAAGTAAGCCATGAATCATTCTGCAACAATCAATATGATCGTGATTACAAACTCTAAAACTCATAGGGAAGGGCTCGAGATGGCAAAACCAGGCAGAGATCAAAGGGATTAGAGTTCTATGCATGTCGATGTTCAGGACTTGAGAAAGGATGAAGAATGAAGATCAAGAGCTTGATGATAAGTGCCTTGAGAGAAAGAAAAGTTTATTGAAAATTTGGATTTGATCGGCAATAATCTTTCTGAAATTTTTAGAAGTCATATTTGAAATGGGCATAACTACTTGAACACCTTTGGGCACGAGACAAGATGGTCAAACAAAGGTTGATCTCACAAATGAATTGATCTTGAAACAGGATAGAAGGAGAATGTAAGAAGAAGAAGAGAGTGGAAATGAAATTCCCAAATTCTCTCTAATTTGGCTACTCTTGATCTGGATCCTCGATATTTTTGCTCACTCCCAAAGAAAAAGATGATCCTCAAAGTTTAAGGTTAAAATCACTTCCTCTTTCCTCTCTTCTTGATTGTTGTTCTCAACTTTTGCATCATCATGAATAAAAGCAGAAAATTTGTGAAAAGAAATGTTTGCTTACAACCATGAGTTAAATTTTATTGTTGACTTGTTGGGAAAATAACATTAGGATTTAGTTGAGAATGAAAATCTTTGAAATATCATGTCTGAACTAGTTGAAGTAGTTTGACTGGGAGATGGCAGACACAAATAATTGCAAAATCGGAGGGCATGAATAAAGCGGGTGGGAGTATTTCTTTGTTACATTTAAATTAGGTTTAGTTGCAAAATTGGAAAATTGGTTGTGTTGATGGAGCAAAATACTTGGTTAAATAATGTGAAGTAGGCAGGTGAATAAATCTGAAGTCTTGAAGAAATAATACACCTTGAGTCAACAAAACTTATGAAACTTTTGACGGGGGTGAGACATCTTAAAAATTGGATTTGAGTCTGGTCTAGAACTTGTTTGATTATTGATTGTTGAAATCTGGTGAAAACAACCAACGAGGAAATGATGAGGCCATCCTTGGCGGCAGGCCTTTTAAGCCTACCCTCAAGAAATATGCTTAAGCATATTCTCTAGTTCTGATTTGGGCGAATGGCACGATTTCTTCAATAAGCGACAATTTGGCGAAATTCCCCTCCCTTGCGATAAACTTGCAGTAAAGAACCCAGGTATCCGGTTCTAGTTCGAGAAAAGTTTAGTATAAAAAGAAGAACAAGTTTGGGGGAATAATATTTCCCAGATTTGACAAGAAAGGGTTAGAAAAAAGTAAAAGCGAGAAGCTAGTGAAATAAGAATAGTTTTGTCTTGTCTGGGGTGTTTAACACCTGGCACCTGTGTATTTGGTGTGGGAGTTGCTAGCAAAGTTCTCTGGAAGTAAATAAGCCTGAAGGCCAAACATTGCCTTATTCCAAATCATGAGAGAAATAAAAGCAAAGGAGTTGAAACAAAGGAATCTTGCTGAATCAAGTACTGTATGAGTTGAAATTTATAAGAATTCAAGAGAATCGAGCTAAGATTGAAATGAAAGGAACGAGAAAAAGGGAGAAAATTGGAAGCGACAATGTAGAGACAAGATGGAAGCTGGGTAATTTACAACCTAAATTTTCCATTTTCTACCCGATTACCTAAGCCCGATATTGCAAACTGAAAGACCTCATTGATTTTGAAGAGTTGAATTTACCTACATTAGTGGAGATCAATATGAAAACAGCGCCTTGTGGGACTTTGATAAGATGCAGAAAACTCCCGGAAAGGTGGCAATTCAACATGAGATGAAAAGGATTGATGACTTTGCACACACACCACAATAAGACTTATTAAATATTTGTTTAAATACATTAGTTATCGAGAATTTTGTAATAGAAGTACACTATGCCTTGTTCTTGTAGTAGTGAAATGAAATAATAGATATCTTGGAAATTCAGGATTAGAAGGGTAGAATGAGAAAAATGAAATGGAATAAATAGAAAAAATGTCATAAATTTTCTAAACTTATATTTGTTTGAGGAATGAGCAATTCTTTCTTTTCTTTGTAGGGACAACAAGAATTTTAAGTTTGGGAATTTGATGAGTCAAAACTCATTAAATTTTTAATCATTTACGAAGTTTATAATGAGAATAATGATGATTATGCATGAAAGCGATAGTGAGCTCAAATTCAATTCTTGAGAAAATCACGTGAGAAAAAATCAAATTTTAGTAATCATAAGAAAATCGACTGGCCAAAAATTGAAAGTCAAAGAATGGAATTTAAGTCGCGACCAGGAAGCGCGATTTCAGTGATTTCAAGTCACGACATCGCTCAAATTTGTGGCTTTGAAGAAGCGGAAGAATGAACAAGTGATGCGTGACTTGAGAAAGTTGAGACAAGAATGACTTAGTCGAGATTAAAAACTTGATCAAATGAAAAGTTCGTATGTGACATGTTGGCGGCGTCGCGACACCAAAGGAAAGATAAATGATGTGCGTGCCACCATGAGTGCGACGGATATCGCAAAGCCGCAGGCGATAGCCGCCGTAAGTATGACTAATTTTTGAAAGAAAGGACTTGATGTCGCGACGGCCAGCGATGTGAGTCGCAGGTCGCGAAATAAGTCAGCGGTAGTTGATTAATGAAGCGGACATGATGTCGCGACTTACTTGCCGAGGTCGCGGCCGAGTGAAGGATTTGCGATGAACATGGAGTAAGTGACAGAATAGAAGTTGCGACAAAAGATTTCGAAGTGAACATGAAGTGGCGGTTAGAAGAGATGTGACATCAACGAATCCTGAATGTCGCGACATCGATCCGATTAATCAGCGACATCGTTTCATGTTATCGCTGGTCGCGGCGTCAGCCGGTCGTGCGAACATCCGATTCCCTAAAGAAAAAGAAGGTCACGGCGTGTATGATGGTCGCGTTTATCGGTGCGAAGAATGGAGAGTCACGACATCATTTAAATTTGTTGCGACATCGAATCGAGAGTGTTAAAGGCAAGTCTTAACGGATAAAAGCCTTAGATAGACTATGAGAAAGCGGTTGCAATGTATGATTGAAATTGGCGACATCGAAATAATATAGCGAGAACATTTAGTCGACGTGTAAGAGGTCGCGACCTCAAAGCAACTCGTGCGAGATGAGTCGTGACGAAGAGGTTCGCGACATGAGTCGAATTAACCATGCCGTCAGTCGCGGCATGAACAGAGCAAATGGGCGGTTATTTTCGAGCCCACGAGAAGTCACACATGTCAAGAGTTGGGAATGACTCAGGAACCTATAAATGGCGTTGCTATGAAGGAAGCGCTCTTTGGCGACTCGAGCAGTGCGGGTGTGAAGGCTCGTGTGATACAATTTTATGTTTATTTTTCTTTGTTTTGCTGTTATTTTGGATTAGTTAGGTAGATTGTTGTTCATTGGAATTCACGGATGCGGATTTGTTGGTTATTGAGTTAAGTTTGAATGCAAAATGTTATTTTCTTCAAGTCTTGCTGGTTATTGAAGTCCAAACAAATTTTGGAATTCGAACCGGGTTTAGTTCCTGATGGTTCTTTTGATCGAAACTACTAGTTGGTGTATTAGTAATTTGGCTCCGACTTAGTTGAATTTACTCACGATTATTAAATTTATCTTTCTATGAAATTTATCAGTCTACTAAACTTGATCTTGAATCTCTTCTTTGGTTTGTTTATTTTTGTATGGATCGAATATCGGTGTCACATGCACATGTAGGATTGTTTCATGCTCGATTTCGAGGAGGCCTCTAGTGACTTGCTGAAGGCATTCCTAAGGTATTGGGCTGTTTTCTCAAAGTATCTGACACACAAATGTGGGGGATCCTGCAATAGGCTACGTGAATTTTAATCGATAAATCTCTTCTCATAGAAAGCGAGAATGAGTTGAATGACTTATCGGGTAAAATGAGGCGGGAGGATTCTCGATTGAACGATAAATTCAGTCGTGTTAGCAAAGGATCGTCAGGAAAGAATGAGTTGTTCAATTTGGGATGAAAACCAGAAAGTATAGTGTAAACCCCATGTAGCCTGTAATGTAGGAGCTAAGGTTCGTCCATGTTAGGTATGAAGTATTGAAAAAGGAAAAATATGCACGAGCAATGAGCTCAAAGTTAAAGTAATTTGTCTGTCCTACGTCTTGAACGGGGTGGAATGATGAAATGTCATTAAGGGAGAATCCACGCCTTACATCTTTCCTTGGACGGATTCTAAATGGTTCCTCAAACAAAGTTCTGAGAGTTGTGCAACGGGAATTGATGTTTCCTGATGCATTTGTATTTTCAATGTATCCTTTAAGCTAACAAGCCCGACGATTTATTTCTTTAATTTTTTATTTTAGTTTGTAGCATTATTTCATTTTGTTCTTAGTTTTACATATCTTTATTCTTTATTATTTTAAAGGTTTGCATAAATTTATCAATTGCTATCATAGTCGAATAATTATGAAACTTGAGTAGTCGGGGTGTTGATTGAGAATTCTTGAGATACGTGGGATAGATATGGACTTAAATCCACTTTATTACTTGTTAGGCACGTACACTTGCGAATCATGGATCAACAGGAAAGAGTTCAACTACTCTTAAGGAAGCTGGTTTTAATCGAGTAAAATTACAAAGGAAATATAACAAACAAGTTTCATGGCATTATTAGAGTTAGACAATAGTCATTGGGTAATAACGTATAGAATTGTGTTTATGTTTTGATCATCACTCACACTTTCCATGGTGAAAGAGTTAGACAACAGTTTCACGGCTATGAGCATTAAAATGAAAATAAGAGAGGTTACGAACGCCAAAATAAAAATAATAGCTTTAAATGCTAAAATGAAAAGAATGGCTTTGAAATTGAAATGAAAATGAAGGCTTTGAATGCCAAATTGAAAATAACGACTCTAAACACCAAAATAAAAATAAGTAAATAAAAACCAAAAATAAAAATAATGGCTTTCTTGTGAAATGAAAATAAAATCTGAATCTTGAAATGAGAATAATGACTCTAGCGCCAAGAATGATCATGACTTCAGACGCCAAAATGAAAATGATGACTCTGAATGCCAAATTGGAAAAGAATGGCTGAGCAGCCAAAATGAAACTTCAGATATGAACCTTGAAATAAAAAGATTCAGCTCTGAATACCAAAATAAGAAAACTGACTAAATGTCAAATGAAAGAAACATTTCTGACAATGAGAAATGAAAATAAACGACAGATCTTAAATGAAAATAAAAGCTCTAATGCCAAAATGAATTAACAACTCTAAATGCCAAAAAGAATAAATATTGAAATCTAAGTATGAAAATAAAAATAATGAAATATAACTGCAAAATGAAAATAAGGGATAAACGTGGGGAAATCAGAAATAATAAAGCTTTGAATGCCAAAATGTAATGACTTTGAACGAAAGTAAAGAAAATAGCATTTGTGAACGCTAAAATGAAAATAATAAACAAACATAAAAATGTAATAATGGCTCTAGCGAAATGAACACTGCGACTCTGAATGCCAAAATGAAAATAATGACTTTGAAACTGGCAAAGAAAATAAAAATAACGGCTTTGAGCATGCAATAAAAATAGTAGCTCTGACATAGTGAAAATAATGGCCTTTGAATATTTGAAATGAATATAATGGCTTTGAATGCTAAAAGTAATGATGAAAAATATAAAAACCAAATGAAAATAATATACGAGCATTTAAAATGAAAATAATGACTTTGAGGCATGAAAATAAAAATAATGGCTTTTGGCGTGAGAAACTTAAAGGATGACTACGAGCAGCTAAGCTGAAGGATGGCTCTTAACGCCTAAGTATTATATCTTTGGAATAAGAAAGGCGATATGCCCGAGCATTCGATGATGAATAAACCGATAAATGAATAATGTCGAACCTATGCGAGTAATCTAAAGTATGCTCATCAGGTCTATGATGAAGCCAAAATGAAATCTCATGAATGCTAAACAATACCATGCGCATCATGACATACTTACCACAAAACTTACTAACAAATGAAAGCTCATATTGATCCCACATAGTGAAATCAACGTATCGACTTTATCAAATGAAGACATCATCACAAACAGTCAGTATATGGTGTTATTTTCATCAAGGAAGGTGTTGAACCAAAAGTCAGTAGATATGAAGGCTGACTAGAGAGCTCGAAGACTTACCTGTCTTTCTGCTGATCAAAGGTAGATCATCTATAATGGTGAAATGGGTAGATTAAAGAAGACATGAGATGTGCTCTATAGGGAAAGGTAGATATAGGCCTATGAGGATATCAAGGACAAATGTAGGTAGTGGAGTGAATGGGGTAAGTATCGAGGAATCAACTAAATATGTCGAAGACTAAATCCCTTGTCATACAAAGTCGTGTCCATCAGCTATAAGTGATCTTGTCTCAGTAATCGATGAATCAAACAAAGTACTATCTGCCATAGTATCAAATGATAACATGAAAACCCTCAGAGATGATCTCCAAATCTACGATATGATGCTCGATGTGATGAATGAATGTGACCATCCTCTAAATATGAATTTGTCCATGTGTGAGTAGTATATCACAATCACTAACTACTATGAGGGGCTACCTCTGTATGTAATGTCAATCATGATCATTAACAACTCTACATGTCGAAATGGAAACATATCAACACATCTCATGCAACTCCTAATCCAAACACACCTTAAGATGAAAGAAATAGCTGCCACTAGTGTGGTATCTGAAATGGCTATGCTATAAGACAAAGCAAGCTCCAACATCCATGGGAGTATATAGAATATGTATGTCATTTCTGTGATCAAACTCGACGTAGCAAGGATGGTCGACACATGGTCTCAGCAACTCCAGATCAAGATAAAAGTGATGGGAAGTGGTTGTCATTAAGTAAGAGAGATCTGTTCAACAAACTATACCTCCCATAGATCATCATATCAGGTCTGTCATCGTACTCAGGATGGATGTGCTCTGGTAGCAGTAAAAGCAATTTATATAATGAAGTGTCAATTATACCCATGATCAGATGTCTCGAAACTCTCATACGAAAAGAGGTTTATGCCACATGTATGTCATCTCCTCAGAATCGCTCGATGAGATGGGTATATACTAGTATGTCAAACAGGATGTTGTCTCACGATGAAATTCCTCCAAAGTAGCGTTTTAATGCCCTAATCTATATGGATGTCTCAAAATCCATATCGTCAAATTGGAAGAACCCCAAGTATATAATCATTATCAAACTCCTCGTCCATCGTGCTGCAAATATCGATGATCTGAATATGCATGAAGTGTGTGGGTGTAGGCACGATGTGTAGCATCATGTGACCATGCAGGGTGGTCTTACAACTCAGGACCATAATGTGGAGACCATGTGATGGGATGGCGAAGGGAAACACATTCGATAATCCCAATGAGGAAAATCCCCCGAGCCCTTGTGCATGTAATGCAAGTAATGTAAACCTCGTGATTAGGAACCTAAAGTTTGTCAAGTGGCTTGGATGGTGGTGGCACAAAGTATCACATGCTCCATTTGGAGGTAGTAGTAAATTGATAATAAGATTGGATTAGGTTGTCCAAATGAGATAGGAAGGAAAAAGAATAAATCGATATATGATCAAATGAATAATGGTAATAGAATAAGGTCCACAAGTCTCTCTTAAATAATCGCACTATCTAACTCAAAGGGAACTCACATGCGAATTCTCACCATCATATATACTTATTGGAATAAGGTGTCATCATGTCATTGATAGGTAATGATACAATATAATACATAGATGAAGTTTTCTTTTTTCTTTTTTCCTTATTTTTACACACATACTCGAATCAACAATGACGATATATAATACATAACCGGGAGTGGATAAATGGCCTCACATGCGATATAATCACGTCATGAAGTATGAGATAACCTCTCAAAGCTTGAGATATTTGGATCAGCGCGAGTGGAATGGGAAGGAATCGAGCTATCCTGCATGCAGACATGTGGAGATACTAACATGAGTGAAATCAAAAAGACTATATGTGAAATGACATGTAGAGGAGAAGGGAAGGATTGTGGGTGAAATGTGAAATGAGTAGGGTGATGATAATGTGAGTGGAAAAATCATGGTAACAAGAGTAAAGTGGATGTAGATACATCCTATCGAGTCAGAGCTCATGAAATCTCTAATCAAGCATGCATGACATCATAGAGTCCCCTAATCAGGTGTAAAGATAAGTGAGGTGATGAAAGAAAGGTTATAACATCCATGTGAGCACAAAGAATTTCAAATGGGTAACTTTCATAACAATGTGAGGATAAGGTAAATAGGATCGTGAAATGATGACCACCTATCAGCTGACCACGGCATCGATGTTACATCATGCTCTCAAGATTACACACATGGTGCACCACTAAGATTGGCATCCATCTAATGTAGTAATGTAAATCCTCCAAAACCATGTGAAAGCCATGACATATGCTCTATAAAATTTACACCTATGTCGATCATGAACATAAATATAGCTACAATTTCATCAAATAGACATGCTCTCTCAATACAAACCACTCATCATCCTACCTGTGTAAACCAACTATGGCAAATCAAACTCATGAAGTCATATCTTGTGCCAAACACATCTGGCCATCTCAATAATCTCGAATGATCAATCATCCTATCAAGTAACCAAATTGTCCTCTCATCATACGTCACCTCTCACAAGAATGCAAAACTCTATGCAAATCTAGTCATCTTAAACTCTACCTGGTCATATCAAGGAAGGGATGTACAAGGCTAGGGTATATGGATGGAAAATATGGATAACAATGTAAAGGTGTTGAGGAAACTCATATTGGATAGGTCATCGGAATTAGAAAGAAAGGACCCCAGGAGTAAGAACTTGAGTATGAATAAGATCTTCTAATCGAAAAGTAGAATATATCTAGTCTCTGATAAGGTTAAGGTCTCTAATCTTTAAGTCAATGAAACCAAATCCCTGCATGATGGAGTCAAGCCCAGTGACCATAACATGCAAGTATGAAGAAGTCTTGGGTCCAAAACCCTGAAAATAATACATGATAAATGATCACATGTGTAAAGCGTGATCGGAGTGTACGATGGAACTCCTAAAGTCATATAAATGGGCCCATTATAGAATGGCCTAAGCATGGTAGAGATTCACATCAATAATCTAAGATGAAAGAGGTGTTGAACTAACACTATCATGAGATCAATAATCCATATAGTCGTGAGTCCTGTGAAGTTCGATTTTCAATCGAGCCCATATAGAAAAAAATGATTAGGTGATCTCAGAGGCAAATGTATTAGAAAAGAGGTATGATAATGCGCTTTTTCTTGTTTCCATAAAAAAAAAAAAATTATCGGGTTGAAAATGAATCAGTGTTAAATAAGCAATATGGTACCTGACCATGATAGTGAAGAGAGGTCATCAAAAATATAAGTGATACGATGAGAATATCGAGTATCAAGCGGTAGTGACTGACAAACTAAGTATGATGCTAGCTCAAATCAGTGGTGAAGTGGGTGGTGAAGGTTCTCTAAACTAAATAGAAAAGGAAAGACCTAACACCATGAAGACAAGGAAATCTAACTAATGCTCAAATCTCAGCCAATCTCTAGGCTTGCTGAAGAGAGGAGACCGAAAAGGGAGGACCCGATTGTAGTGGCGCAGCAAGGCTGTAGGCCCGCTACGTGTAAGATGAGAATCTTAAAAAGATCTAGCTCAATGCATAAGTTCAAGGTGGCTCTGAAATGGGAGGATCAAAGGGTGATGGGTTCTGATGGCAAAGGCTCTCAAGCTGGTGGCATGGCTCACGACTCTTTCAACACTGAAGATGATCAAAATTACCTGATAGGCTATGGGTGCATCAACTTGTAATCTAACATAAAGCACCACTTGTCACACAGAGTATCTTGAAATCTAGCTCTAGGCTATACAAGTCTTCAAGATCGAACTCACTTAGCATTGTATGTTGACCACCTCAATGTAAAGCCCCGTCCCAAGAGAGTGTACGGTATGTGTAACCGTGGCGTCATATGTGCACCAAGGGCTTCCTTAATTGTTGAGTGTCATAAGTATTTTTTAAAGTTGTTTTTAAGGATGATAAAGTACCTAAAGTTTCCAAGCGTTGTGGCACTTTTGAAATTAAGGAAAGTGGAGGGTGAAAGTACAAATTATCTCTGGAATTTCAAAGGATAATAATAATAAATTGTCATAATGGTTCAGGAAGCCCAGAAATTCTCTAGATGTCGGATGACAAAACGGACGCAATAAGTTAGAATTCATCTCGTAATCAGTGACTAGAAAAGTTGATGAATTACAGAGCTGATCTAAGATATTTATTGTTCTTGGTGATAATGTAATGACTTGAGGGGCAAGATTTTTGAATCTCGGAGAGTCGAGAAAAATGTGAGTTAAAGTTCATTTAAATAATTGAGCTTGAAAAGAAATAAAAATTTTAGAATGAGAAAACAGACTAGAAGATAAAGTGAAGTAAGTTATGTATCAAATAATAATAATAATAATAATAATAATAATAATAATAATATAATAATAATAGTAATTAAAAAAAAAAGAAAAAAGGATAAAGTCAGTAAACGAGTGGAGACGGATAAGGAATGAAGCGAGAGATTTTATTTTTAATTTTCTTCTGACTCTTTCTCGAGATTCTGGAAGTGGATAGTAGTTTTATGGACGGAAAATGAAGTTGGATATGACAGAGACCTCTGCAAGTAGGTACTAAATATCTTGGCGTTTATGAAACTTAGGTATTTTCTATGTATTATTTTGAGCTAAAGGCTAATGTAATGTTGAAATTTTCTTAGAGGAGCGTAGAGATCTGTAATTCAGTTCAGTGCACTGGATTAAGTTTAGGAATTTTAGAATTTTGAATTTTTGGGACTATTTTTAGGACGAGTTAGGTGAATTTCGGGTTGTTTCGAACGATTGGGTTGAAATTGAGGGTTTAATGAGACGATTCGGACATAGATGCAAAAATATTTTGGTGTTTTTAGACTCTGGAAAGTCCCATGATTCTAGAATCTAACCATATGCCTGAATGGCTCAGGGCCATATTTTAGAAAATTTTAGATTGCGCAGTGTGCAATTTGCTTGGACTGTGGCCCAGCAGTGTGGTCCTGTCACATCGAATGTGTGGGGTAATAGCGGAGGCGGAGAAATTATTAGTCGTGCTCAATTATTGTAAAAGGAAGGTGATGTTCTAAACTCTGTTTTTAAATACTGAATGTATTGTTTATAAACTAGGTTTCTGTTGGTATGTAATAGTTTAAAATTAAACCATATTTCAAGCAGCAATGGTTTTAAAGTATTAAACCATGTTTCAAACGAAGCAAAGTATATTTTCAGCCAGGCTAACGAAAATCCACTAGTTTTTATGACTTTATGCGGTGGAGGTGTTAAAGTACGTGTGTGGTGTTGGACATCATTTGCATGCATTTAGATTTGCACAGTCGCAAACTTAGTTCATGCATCATGGCATTAAAGGAGACCATGGCACGTCTTGGAGTATATAGGGTTAGTAATAATTAAGATTATGGTGACCAGACGAGGTCTTTCCGTATTCAGAGAAAAGACGATATGGTGACCCAGGCCCTTCCACAGGTGATGTGGACCCCGGTCCTTCCTTGTCTGATTTGAAGCCGGGCTAGTGTTTACTAGGGTCTGGCCAGCGAAAGGCCTCCGGTGCGTTGATCTTGATTTATAACATTATAGTTTTAAGTTAACAGGTAAGAAAACAAGCATTTTATAAAGTTTTAGAAACTTTTAAGCAGCGATCGGCAGGGTTCATGTTTATGAAAGTTTTTATAGCTTTAGCAATAACATCTTGATTTTAAAAAGTTTTAGAAACTTTTATATGTAACAAGGTTTTAAGGAAAAATGTCTTGTAAAATATAGTTTTGTTTGAGATATTTTCGAGAAAAAAACAAGCACATTTTATAAAAACATACCTCAACTGAGCTCGTTTAGCTCACATTATATTTTCCTGTTTAAAACTGATGCCAAGTATAGACCATTTGGACTCTGCAAGAGACGTGTGATTCTCAAACCACAGTATAAATGTTGTATTAAATAGCATGTAGGAAATACTTTGAATTTATGCGGTTGACATATGTAATATGCATGGATTTTGTTTTTTGAGAAATGTAGATGACCCCAGAGGCTCTTTTGAAGAAGATGTTGTTGGTTGTACCATGTTTCTAAAAGTGTAAATTGTATATCTGAGTTTTAAGGATATATCTTGTATCATTTGTTAATACTCTAGAAATTTTATAAATCACAAATTTAGAAAAGAAAAATTTTTATCTGGGTTTCTAATAAGCAACACGGCTTAAGCTTCATGAGTTCCCCTATTGATTGTTGGAAATATGTAATTTGGGGTTCTGTGGGGTGTGGCACCTATACTAATGAAATTAGGTGTGACATCTAAAATGCTCCCGATCTAGATATAACCATGAGTGAACCTTACTCTAGTTAAGCTTTCGTTAAACAGTAAACGATAAGTCTCCAACCAAACACAATCGAGAGAAATGAGGTGGTCAGTTGAGGTTCAAAGATGAGAATACACCATGTATCTTCATAGACCTGCATGACATGTAGATCAAGTAGAGAGGTAGTCTGTAGCAATCGAGTCAGCCAGCATGAGATATGTCTGAATCTACATAATCTAAACAGAGTATAAGATTAACAGATTAATGAATAACAAACAACATGCACAAGGTAATCAGATGAATATATGAGAGAAAAATCAACATATTAAAGCAAATGAGATAAACAATCAATCAAATGTATGTACATATGTATTTAGAAGTGTAGGGTAATCTTTAATAAGAATCATTAGCACATACTCTCTGAGTTAAAAAAACCAACCAATATAAATAACAATCTCGATATAATTGAAGTATTATCTGCATTAAAGTATACATGCAAAATAGGATAAAATATCATGGTATAAGAAGAGTCTAACCATCTTTATAATAATAATCAAGTGGCGGCAGTAAGCTTCACTAAAAATAAGTGGAATATGCTCTGGCAAATAAAATAATAGGTGTCAAGATAAACAAAATAGGCAAATAAGGAAAGTAAGTAACACTGTGGTGGTAAAATATCAAACGATAAGTCGACCCAGCTGATACTAATGATACAACAATCAATCACTTGAAAGATCTGATATAGCATGAATTAAAACTCTCAAGAGATGCTTTCTTGATAATCAAGTATACAAACAACTTTGAAAGGTATCACCAATCAACGAATAAAATGCTATATTTTCCCCATTTTGTATTCAAAACTTGTGTTCACTATCCTATAGTGGAATGTTTGTGGACCCCACATTTTTTTTTTTTCCTATTATGTGTGTCCTCTCAGCGGGCTCTTATTTTCAAAAAACATTTTAAAAAAAAGAAAGGGTTTAAGTGACTACTTATTTTAATTTTATTTTAAAGGAGAAAACAAAATAAGAAAGAAAAACATAAATGTGGACTCACGATAAGAGAGTGAAAATTAGGGCATGATTTTGAAGAGTGGAAACTTAAAAAAATTGAGGAAATGTAAATTCAGGAATTTAATTTTTTAAAATTAGAGGCGCTTGAATTTTGAAATTGGGAATAAATAATTTTAAATTTTAAAACTTGAAAATTTTAAATTAAATTGGGGAGTTGAATTTTGAAATTAGGGCTCTTGAATTTTGGAATTGGAAATTTGTGGTTTTAAAAATTGAAAACTTGAAAAAAAAAAAAAAATGAGAATTGGAAATTTTGAAAACATGAAATTTTGAAATTTGGGAATTTAATGAATAATTGAAGATGGGTGATGGTTTGAATTAAATAAAATGAATTAAATTATTAAAAACATAAATAATCAATCTAATTAAAAAAATCGAGAAAATAAAATAATAATAATATATTTAAATGGCTAATTAAAAGAAAGCAATGCAAGCTACATGAATAGAATATTCATTATGTTAAATCATTACTATTATCTGGCACATTAAGTAACTATATCATCAATGAATATTCAATGTACCTATTATGACACATTTGTAACCTATATACATCAATAGAATATTCAATGTACCTATTATGCTTTGTTCTATAACCTACATTTTATGTATGAATACCCATCTCTATTCAGTAATATATATTCAAATATCAGAAACATTAATGATATCAATGTATCTTGTGTTTCTTATAAATAGGCTTAGTTTTAAGATATTATTACAAGAAAATATATGAAGAATAGAAGAGAGAAAATATAATAGTGAAAATAAGACTATCACCGACTTTCCTCTACCATCTTTAGTGCTTATCTGCTTTCTCTCTAACTGTGTCTCTCTCTATTCTCTATTATATTCTTGCAGCATAATAATTTTGTATCGTTATCGGCATGAAGATCTGCAGTTGAGTAAATATTTTTTTGCAAGGTGAGCTGTTCTTTTTAAGTAATCAACACTTGTCTTCTTAATAGATTCTTTTCTTTCTTGGCCTGAAGCCAAATTTCAACCTAAAGTATCTATTGTAACAAAAATGCGTTGGATATTTGAAAATCATTCTAGTGTTGAGGATTGTTTGTTTTGCAGGGTATAACTTAAATATTGAAAAGCTCAAATTCACATCCTGGAAGTGAGTGAAAATAATTATCTATCACAGTGTGACATGGAAATACACCTCGAGGGCAAAGATCTCTTCGCAGCAATTCTGAGAAGCGGAACTTCAATCGAAAAGGAATAAACAAATCTTGTTAGATTTTTGATGTGCGTCATTTATGAGGCACTGGAGACTCGATGTTGTCGGATTTAAGGACCCTCGAGCCTTGTGGAAGAGGTTGAAGGATGGTATGATCATACTAGGCTGTTATCATATGACATAATATGGCCGGCAAAAATCTCGGATAGTTTTAAATCGATTAATACGACTATAACTCCGGCATTTGATGACTGTTTCACCGACGGATTATGATATCAAACGCTCGCGTCTTGGCTATTGAAGAAAACTTTCTCACCTTCCATGTGAATGTTGGCCATTAAGTATCTGAAACGCGTCAGATTTATACTGGGTTATTAATTTATTATCTATCATTCTTGAACAAACTAATGGTGCTCAAAATCATGATCTTAGACTTGTCAACATTGCACGAAGCATCTGAACTAGAAAGTGTGGTCATTTTAAAGTACAATAGCAGACGAGAATAATCTGAGAAGGGTGTGGAGAAAATTGCATTACAAATCTAGCTTTGTGAATCATGACAAAGCCAAAGGTGACTAATGAAAGTATTTTATAATTGTGGCATAGGCGGGCGGATGCGTGCTATTATGCGCCACCACCTTGACGCTGATCTATCTGGGCATCTTTAAAAATATGACGGGCAAGCGTGTGGTGAATCTATGGTAATTAATCCTCTTGTAACCATTGTTGAAACGACAATATCTCACGATGGTGGTATACTCTTATCTGAAGTAACAAATAAATCCTGGATGTCTCTGGATTTCTTGAGGATATTTGATTGCTGATGAAGCATGAGGCGGTGGATGACATCTTAGATTGAATTACATGATTCAATAATTTCTTTTCTGATTGTTTTTCTTTAAATGTATTACCTTTTATTCATTCTTTAATATGGATTTATCTGATGAAATGTATAGACGATATAATATTTTATTATTTATAACTAATATAGAAAATTTATGATAGCGGCACGAAAGTTGTCAACATAAATGCAAAAGGAAAACAGAGAAGAAAAGGAAGATGTTGTTGTGATAGTGCATCAGCGTACCATATTTAAGTAATGAACAGCACCTAGAGTATGACATTACACATTAAGACATGTCTCATACAATGTATCTACAGTCCTGTCAGTTATTGATGGTTCAGATACCACAATTGTTTTGCAAAAGGAGTACCGTCATGTGAGAATGGTTTCTTAGCGATGATCAAAGAATCTACTTAAGCAGATATAGTCATAATGGGTACCATGTTGAGACTGTTATGAGCAAAATAAAGAATATATTGGCATTACCTCTTATCAGATGTTTGAAGACCATCCGCAACGAAACTAGAAGCTGGCCTACTATATGGAGTTTATATTAGTCGTGATTAAGGCGTTGAAGAGCCTATCTACCATATCTTGGAGATTGGTAAAATCTGATGGGTTTAGTTATGGCATGATGGCCTTGGTCACCTTGGCGCTGAAATGATGTGAATAATCCGAGTCTGAAAAGAGGGCACCAGCTGGGATGTCTGGTATTGTTGTCAAGATTATGGGTGAAGCTTATTGCAAGAGAAAACTCATTATCAAACCTTATAACAAGGTTGATCTTGAATCTTTATTCTAAAGAATTGAAGTGATATTTGTGGATTATACAACACCCGATAGAATATTCGATCTTTATGTAATTTTAGTGGAACATCACTATGATGGTCTCTTGACATTCCTCTTAACCTCTACATGATATCACCTTTGCCGATTTTTAACAGTTATAAAGCTTGAGCCTGTTCCTTGATTAATAATTAAAGGTATAAGGATGGATAATGTGACGATTTGTGGTTTTGATACATATTGTGCTTCACCTCAAGAATCGAGTTGAGCACCGGTCGCATGTATTCATCTCAAATGGATTGAAGTCTGTAGATTAAACATAATCGTGCACGCTCTATTATTGAAGCCAGATCTCAACGTCTGACATGAAGGATATGGTTTTGCATCTGGCTGCCTAATGGGTGCGCCCCATTCTTCAGTCTCCTGATCTCACCAAATGGTTCTTGGTTCTGAACTGATGACTATTCTGCCTTTGGTTGTGCGATCTGGTGCTGTGCACCACCAGAACGAAAATGGGTCTCAATGGGTGACATTTATGTTGATTTATCATGATACATCGATGGGTTCTTGGAACACAAACTCACGTGATCTTTTCTTGAATGAAGTAATTTGTCATTCGATGAGACTATGTTTCCATCAATTAGGACCTTTAAATTAGGGAAGTAAGAACATGACTAAAAACGGAGGATTAAGGTTTTCTCTGGAATGAGAAAAATTCATCTCAGATTAGACCCAAGAACTCTGGTGTGAGTTGCTTAGCATAATCGTTTCACATTTGCTGTGATGACTTCCCAATCCATTTAATGATGCTGGGTGTGAAATATATGATAGTTAATAAATGCTCGACTAAGGATAATTTGCATTCGAAGGACAAGCTAAAAATGAATGAAAATCCAATTGAGCGTGGTGAATAATCTGGATCAAAAGACCCTTGTTCCTCAAGCGAAGGGGAAAGAATCGAAGAATCCACTCAGGAGAAAGGCACAGGTGTGCGTAACTTGCTTCTAAAACAATCATGAAGAGCCTGTTAGTGAAAGATCTTAATACTGGAATCTGAGTGTTCATATTGAAAATGATTTGGGATCGAAATAGATATCATTGATGATGTTGCATTCTCGATTTACTTTCAATATAGTGGATGATGATTGTGGCGCGATCTATTGAATCAGTTAAAGGCAGATTGGTCTGGTGGGAGGAAGCGGTGGGGTGTTAGCTTCCTAGCTAAGCAGGAGGTTTGGACATAACTCGCATCCGATGTGTAGGCCAGTTGGATAACAAATGGGTGTTTGATAGGGCTTGATAGAGAAAAAACGGGTTGTCGGGTATCAGCTGGCTGGTGCCCAAAGTTCTCCCGGGAGGAACTGGGATTGATTATGATGAGGACATCAGTACGTGATGGATGTGATTACATTCAGTTTTCTCATTGAATACTAGGCTACTGAAATTGGAAATGCGTCTTTATGGACATTTGTGTGGCATATCTATATGGCTCATTAGACTAGATATTTATATGAAAATTCAGGGATTCAAAATGCACGATGCATGCACTCATGACTTATTCCAATCTAGAGTATAAAATCTTTGTACAGTTCATGATAGTGCATGTGGTATCAACGCCCTAAGTAGTACCTAGTGCAGGAAAGATGCAAAGAATGATCTATCTGCACATGCATGTTTATTAGAAATCGAGGCTTGGGATTTGTTATTGTAGCGGTTTTATAAGCGATAAATTTAATTGGAACTCCATAAGAGTTAGCTAAAGCTTCTTGAGTATTTGAAAAGAATTTGAAGTTAAGATTAGGGTAAAACCAAATTTTGTCACAGTCTCTGACTTGAGCATAAACAATCAGAATAATCTCATCATCATCATACATTGAAAGATTACTTAATGCTTCAACATGGATGAGCTCACCCATTGGCGCTACTATGGTTATGGAGTCTATAGATACTGAGAGATCGGTTTAGTCACAGAGAATGTGAAGAGATGCTTGGTCTGAGTACCATATCTCATTAATTAAGGAGTGACTTAGCTGTGTATGAGGCAAACATGCTTTTGCGATAAATTTATTGACGCGTTTTAGTTACGAGCCAACTAGGAACCTTTGGAATGGAATTAAACTTATATTTTCGTTATCTCAGGAACCATAGATTTGGGATTATATTGTTCGAGAATCTACTATAGTTTGATTGGATAAGTGGATATGAATCACGATCCATAAGCTCGCTCTCAGCTGATTGTTATTTTGTTATAATGTATGCCATTTCTTGCGAAAATTATATTTTTTTAGATAAGTTAATTAACCTGATATGTCTGAAGTGATAGCCACTTTTGATACAAATTAATTTATTTCAAAAATATAACAAGATTGTATTACTGTAATTTATGTGAATAGTATTGAGGAAGAATTAATATTTAACTGAGTACATCTTTTGTGTGGCTCCATCGTGATGAAATTATTTGGTTTTATATGAATAATAAATTGTGAAGGAAGATTTATCATTCGATATGTTCTTATTATCAATCTTTGATCACCACCAAGATATCACTATGATTAATATTTTATCCAAAGATAAAATTTTAATAGAGTCAATAAAATATCTTGAATGGGATTTGCCTTTATTTGAATTTGTTTTAGGTTTGCATCTTGTAGTTTGTTTTTGCTTGTTTATTGTTCTTTGATTTAGCTACTAGTTACGCTTCTAACATTAATGTCGGCGATGGTATATTTCTATCTTATCAGTGCCTGAAACTTGAAGACATGGCATGAGAACCTCAATGGTTCACCGATTGTCATGGATACAGACGCTAGTTGGGTTTCTTCTCTGCACCTCTTTGCGTGAAAGTTCCTATGATGAAAAAGAGGGATAGTAGAAGGGTGGGAAGTCAAATAGTGTGTGTTGGTCATTAAGAAAGGCCATTGGAAGCTTGTTAGGGGCACAATATCGAAACGATAAAAACCTGACTGGAAATTCTAGAAGAAATTAAGAATGATTCGCAGAAGAATGTGAAAAGTTTGAGCAGTACGCTTTTGTGAATCTCATCTGATGAGGATATAAGGTAATGGAACATTAAAGGGGTACATTATGTGAAATGTCTCATCTTGGTTCAAAGTTAGGCATAAACCAATCTCTCTCGAGGATTTAGCACATGCATTTGGTTTTTGTGTCTTACACAATTTAGTCAATTTAAGGTGAGCTACAAATGCGAAGGAGACTTGGTCTCTTAATGGGCTCAATCTGCATTGTGTTTGAAAAGAGGAAAGGTTGAAGAAAAAGATGAGAGGTGCTCTGTTTATTTGGTACTTCTGGATAAAGGAAAGAGAAAAGAAAGAAGGATAAAAGAAGAGCTGCAGAGAGTTCCATATCAAAAGAAACAACATAAAGAAAAAAAAAAGGGTTGATAGTTGTTCTTACGTGGAGGCGTAGGACATGAAGAAGCAATGTACCAACTATCATGTAGGCGTGCAAGAAAGTACACTTCTTAATTCTAGTTTGTTAAGGAGTTGGTGACTGGTGCCTAAGCACACTTGTGGATAGTCTGGTGTGCAACCACTCATGTGGTGTGTCCATGCGGGAGTTCACTGAGTTCTTTGAAAGCCAAGACAGTGGTGAAAGATACATCTTTGCGGCGATGCAAGAAGGTGAGTTGAGCAATTGGGACTTGTTGGATTATTATTAAAATTTAGTACTTATTTAGTTTAGATGAGACATATATTGTGTCTTGTCCTTTAAATGAATTTATGGTTTCTATTTCCATATTGGATAAAATTTGGTTATACTTTTTCTTTTGAAATAATAAATTTAGTCTTTGATCTAATTGGTTAGTATTGGTTCTTTATCTTAGCTGTGAATAACCTTTATATGCGATAGTTATACGTATCATGAAACCTTGCAATTAAGCACACTTTCGAGAGTGTTAAAGAATTGATGAGATTCCTCATCATTATGGCATAAGGATTGGTCATCTCGAGAAATTGAGAAGGCTTAGTCAGATGGGTTCTAGATTCCTTGATTTTGCGATTTTGAAATTTGCACTTTATAGAGGAAAACAAATGACACAAGGAGATTTAGGTGCGACGGGGGGCTCTGGATGTCTTCGTCTTGTCTACAGGATGTCCTTTGTGGGCCGTTCTGGGACTATGGAATGTGACAATGTTTTTATCACGTTTATAAAAAGCAGTTTTACTACGTTATGCCATTATTATCTCCATTCTGTGAAGTCTCAATCTATTTGGAAGTGTTCACGATCATTTCAAGTTATGATTGAAAATCAATTCGATAAGGATTAAAAACGTCGGATTGGGCCCAGTAGTGGTGAATACTATGGAAGAAGTATGACCGGGACCGGGTGACAACGTCAGGGACATTTAAATTCTAAGAGGGTCTTGTATGGATTTCCCATAATTTTACCATGTAGTTCTGTGAAACATGAATGGTGTTGCTAAAAGGCAACAACAAGCATTTCCAAGGCAAGCTAATAAATATGATTAGATCATTCCCAACTTGAATGTCACTGCAGGGTGAGAAGCATTAAAAATTTGACATATCATCTACAACAAGTACCAACTAAAAACAGCTATGAAACCCCTTATGAACTTTGAATTTGGAAAGAAGCCAGTCTAGCACTTCTTACACATTTAAGGGATGTCGAGTTGACAAGAGGCCTTACGGCCCACGTAGAAAAGTGGATTAAGAGCAGTTAGTTTCTATTTTATTTGGATACTCCCCCTTGGAAAGATCCGGAGGTTACAAATTCTGATCTCTCTTTACTAAATCAATTTTTTTAGATGCAGGAAATGTATAGGTTCTTTGAGGATGTTGGGTTTGATAGAGGAGATGGGATGAGGTTTTCTTTTGAGAATATGTTGAATATTCCCACATTTACATCATTGACATTGATTAAGAATTCTATGGGCATTTGTTGAAGAGGCGGATTAAATCAAAACAATATCGAGCCTCCCGGATTTCAGAAAGATAAGCTCTACCTCCTGACCTCGCCGTAGGAGATCCATGAAAGAAAGGAAGAGAATGCGTTACTAGATAGCCACATTATATTTCTTCAAGGAAACATGAGTTTGACTGATGAGTGCGGTGGAGAGATTGTCAGTCTGACTTAGCCCAGACCACCGGAAAGTTCTAAATCTCACGAAGTGGATTGATGCCATGAATGAAGAATCTAAATTCATGAAGACGATGGCGTGGAGAGATACAAGCAGCTTAATATTTAAGGTTATACAAGGAAGGCATCGATTATAAAAGACTTTCTCTCAGTTTCATCGAAAGACTCTTTTAGGACAATAATGGCACTTGTGGCACTTTGACCTTGAGCTTCGCTCGGATGGATGTTAAGGCTTGCATTTCTCGATGGTAACATTGATGAAACAATCATAGTGACGAAATTTTGTCATGGGAGATACCGAAAGAAGGATGAATTTCACCAGTCGAAATACTATCTATAGGCTTGTGACTAAATCGACGGTATTACAAAAGTTTCATCAAGTTATCATTAAAATGCATTTTGAGATGAATATGGTTGATATTTGTATATACTCTAAGTTTAGTGGGGTAAGCATATTTACCTTGGTTTTATATTGCTTGCCATAGCGATATAGGCATGTTGCATGAACCGAAGATTTCTATCAAAGAAATTTGAGAGATGAAAGATCTTGGTGATGCTTCTTTGTGTTAGGTATACAAAATACACGGATCGATCTAGAATACTTGGTTTAACTCACAAGAAGAAATTTATATTGAAAAATTCTTAAAGTTTGGCATGCATGATTGCAAACCAGGTGACACCATAATGGCTAAGGAGACAAATTAGTCTCAGTGTCTTGAGAATAATTTTACGAGATTCGAGTCGTGATTCTTATCTTGCGCCCAGCAAATAGAAGGTCGATGTATGTAAGTAATATTTTTGCTCAGGATATTGCGTACATTGTTGGCATGTTGGGCATATATTTAAGGCAATCTGGAAAGGATCATTAGATATGAGTGTTTGTCCTTTACCATAGACTAAACCCTCAAATTCACATGGTTGTAGGCCTTACATTTCTCTTGCATCTATGTCTTACAGATAAATTTGCTTTATAAAATATTTTTCTTTAGAGAGAAAGGTTCATGATTTAAAAATAAGGGTTTACTCTATGTGCTTGCAAAAGTCTCTAGAATCCATACAGAAATGTAAAATATGAATGTAAGTCAGGTTATCATTCCCCATAGATTGAGATGCAATTAAAGATAAATCAGCCAACTGCAAACTGTGCTATTTGGACTAGAAGAGGAAGACTAAAGTAAGGTTGTATCTAGAAAAATAAAGGTTCTAGACTATTAACTACTATTTAACTAAGCTAAAAACAAATTAAATATTTAAAAATGAAGTAAGTAACTAAAATACTATAGGCCCAGATAGGTTTCACATGGCGGCTTGAAAACTATTAGTGGTCTGATAGAAACGGTGGAGTTCCCTCCCACACTGAAATACATTGCTTATTTTGTGGATGGATTTGGTTATCTAAGGAATTTCCTAAATTTTTTGAATTGGTTTCACTCATATTATTGGTTGAATACCCTTGCTTCTCTCGAACCCAAAGATCAAATCAGCTACTTGTATTCCCAAATCCTCTTGCGAATCTCAGGTATTTTCTTTCTCAATACTTCACCATTTCTTGTTGAAATAAACCTTTTGTTTTCCTTCTCAGGATTTTGTAAAGTTTCTGCCATAAGGTGGCTCGACCTCCCGGATCTATTGGTCGTTCTTTTCCTTGATTATATCTGGCTAACAGGGTTAAGAGCTTTCAGCTGAATTTGGTGAACTCTCACGGTCATTTATATTGTTAAATCTCCTCAAACTTCAATTATATATGAGCGAATGGGGAATTTATCAAAATGAGCGCTCAGCTGTGGTTCGTCAATGGTAGTCTAGCATACCCAGAAAAGAATGCTCTCGGCCTACAAAGGAGATCTCGCAGTCTCTATGTCACTTGTGGGCATCTGGATATGGAAATAGAACCATTCCTCAGGCGGTGATGATTGCTGCTATTGGGAACTGTGATTCAAAAAGCGACACCGAATAGTAATTAGAACCGAATAAGTTTTCAAAATTTATGCGAAGGCGCAACTAAATGTTGTCGAATCGGCGGAGGCTGCGTTAGATTATTGCGTGCGAACAAGAAATGGAGTATCGATGCATACAACCCTTTATATTCTGATAAGCGAAGAAATGAATTTGAGGAAATTTGTCACGAATTTCATAAATTTTTAGGCGGTAATTTGAAGAAATAACAAAAATGAAACTGGCTCCACTCGTTTACCGGTTCATGATTCAAATCCATAAAAGAATTAACTAAAATAAAAATAAAAAAATCTCTCTAAACTATACATAGTTTCTCTCCTTTCCTTTTACGGGTAGACAGAAGACGGAAGACTACTTTACTATTCTAAAGCGTCTGTTGCTTACTATGAAAAATTGGTACGATCCCCCGAAAATATCGGGTGGAAATCCTAAGCGAGGCCCGACTCAACATCTGTCGCCATGACCTCAGTTGAAGTGTTGCGACATGAATTTCCTTTGATAACCTGGTCGGTGTGCTTGTTCTTTTATTGGGACCGATTTTCTTTGCATTTATGAATCCGATAATCCGCGACATAGTTTTGTAGTGGCGATAACATTTCTCGATGTTTCTTGAGTTGATATGGCGACCGCAATTTCATCTGCGACATCGTTGTGCTCCACTGGCAAAGGTTGCGACAGCGGTTTTGGGTTGACCATCTTCAGTTTATGGATGACTTCATGTTGTGACTTTGATTTCTTGGTCGCGATTGTGTTGGTGATCTTCTGCCTTCACAGGTTTCAATTTGATGTCGCGACCTCAAGGTGATGTTGCGACCTCTTTTGCTACCCATTTCTTTTCTTCTGGTCGCAACCTCAGTTCTTTGTTACCCCAGCTTAATTTTTCTCCTTCCCACCTTTATTC